>JAVJIF010033917.1:0-15836 GCA_038442645.1 Agave tequilana
AGGTTGGTTATTGGAAGCTGATGAAGAACTGATAGCTTATACTTATAGTAGTTCTCGTCCGCCCGGGACACAACTGTTTTCCATTATGTTTGCAAAGGGGGAAAACTTACAAAAAGGTTTGAGGAGCTAAATTATAAGTATTCTCAAAAGATTACAAGTAGATCTCCTCAGAGATTCTGGGAAAATGTGCCGATAGGAGTCTGGTCAGCGCGCGACCACTTTGTCCCTTTGACGATGCGAGCGATGAGATTCCCTTCTCGCCTGGTTCGGGGAATCAGAGAATAGAGGATTGGTAGAACCCTCTTGCTGCTTCTCAAAATTGCCTTCAATAAGGAATTCCTTCTCGCCTGGTTCCGGAGATTCCTTGAGAAGAAGGACGATGTTAGGATATCAACACCCTGATTAGAGAAAGCAATTCTCTAAAAAGTCTCTGAATTCAAGAGCACGCGGTGCCTTGTGAAGAAGCCTCTGCTTGTGGAGTCCTCCCGTATGCATGCGTCTCTCCTTGATTCCTCTCCGTTGATCGATCTCTCCTTCTCTGTTGATTTCTCTCAATTGATCGATCTCTCCCCTTTGTGCCCCTGACGGGCTATTTATAGGGAGAGCAAGGGTATAATCGTCCCTTTTGAAGATATGGAAACAGATTGAACCGAATCTGTTTGAATCTGGAAAGTAGCCTTACTGTGAGGCTAGGATAGCTTCTGCGGAGCTAGAAAATGGCAAGTCGGTTGATCTGTTTTGATCCTTTCCATATTGTTAGGAGATTCTCCCTGATCCTCTTACTCGTTTCAAGAGAGTCAAGAGATTGCGGCAATCACCTGCCATATTTGAATCCTGATTGGATTTGATTAGATTGAATCCGATCTCATCAGGAGATTTTGATTGGTCAAAGGTTGACCATAGCAGGCTGATAGCGGAGCTGCCCGCTTTGAAGCTTATAGCGGAGCTAGAGGCAATTCCTAGCGAAGTCCGAAAAGAGGGTTTTCGGCGAAGCTATCAGTTAGCTTCCTGGCGATGCTCTGGATGATGCTAGCCTCTCAAACGAGGCTATCTCCTTGGGCTAATGTAATGCTAAATGCTAGCATTTTAGACCTGCTGAGGTCTGTTTAGAAACAATCCGGGTTCACTGTTCTGCTTGCTAGATCAGTGGAGTCCAAACCGCTTCCTGTCCCTTGGAGGTGGGTGAAAACTGGTCTTCAGCTCGTCTGTCCCTTGTCTTTTGTAAATGTCAACAAGTTTAGACATCGTTCGGACCAATGAGAATCTTGTCTTTTTTAAGTGTCAACAAGACCCCCTTCAAAGTTTTCGAGAGTCTGCAATAGCTCAGACTTTGAAACACTTTGAACTACTGTGATGGTATGTGGAGTATGAACGTCGCCATGATGGTTGAGTTCAGCTTCGCCTTAATCCTGCTTTGGGATGAATTCGCCGAAGAATTGCACTGGTTCGCGAGTAGCTTCGCGTCGGGGTAGCTCCGTATCTGGGCTTCCAAGAAATAAGTTCGCTTTGGAACTCCTGTTGCCTTTTCAAAGCCAACGGCCGTGGGGCGGTTACGAGGAGGATCATTCCTTCTTTCGCGCCAATCGAGAGAGATGTTCTCCGATTTGCACGTTTCCAAGGGAGGATATTCCCTTTATTTAAGGCGCCATAAGTGCCTTTTATGAGGGAGACGTTTCTCCCTTTGCACGGTTCCAAGGGAAAACCGTCCCTTCCATCAAGGCGCAGTAAATGCCTTGAATGCGCTCGTGCTTCCACGCTTGAGGTGATCGCACTCAGGCCATGGGGCCTATAAATAGGACACTTGAGGTCCTCTGAAGAGAAATGCCTTGCCTTTCTTCTCTTCTCTTGGTTGTGAGAGATACTCAGATCTCTGAATTAGTGGGAAAACCCGCTCTGGTTGTCTAACCGGCCAAGGACCAGTAAGTCTTGATCATTCAAAGACTTCACTGCTTTTAGGGAACTCATCTCCCTTGATTTAGTTTGGCAGCTCGCTTCAGGGATTAGCTTCCATTGTTCTTCATCTTGCCATTGGCTGCTGCAGAGAAGGATCTCATCATAGCTTTCTGTGAAGCTATCATCTTGGCTTGATCAGTGAAAGATCGTTGCTTGTTAAGTCCGCTGCGCAGGCAGGACTTGGGACTTGGCTTCTTCAATAGTTGAGCCAGTCTTGCCATATTGGTGAGGTTGAGACTGTTCTTCACAAGATCAGTCTGACTTTGCCGTATAGGCGAGGCTAGGACTTGGCGTTTGCTGAACCAGCCCATGGTTGCCGTGCAGGCGAGGCTTATCCTCTGCCTTGACTGAAGTTGGATTACCTTGCCGCCGAAGAATCTGACTTAGTATTTTTACAGCTCTTTTTGTGCTTGACCGTTAACCTGCTCCAATTTGCCTTGCAGTGAGTTATGCTTGTCAGTCTGGTGACTTGATGGAAGAAGCCATAAAATTGCCTTATGCTTCCCCGGTTAAAGCTTTACTTTTAAGCAGGAGGAACAATTCGGGGCAGCGAATGCGCGTCCCAGGGGCTGTTGGCAGCCTCTTACCCGAGATGATTCGTTCTGAGGTGAGGCTGGCCGCCGCTTCGTCGGAGGTGATCAGTGAGATCACTGACATCGTTGCCGACTTTCAACTTTGGTGGCCTTTGTCGGGGACGATCCACTTCAGGGGAGCGGGCCTCACACCCGTCAGATCCGTGGCATCAAAACTAGTTCCCATTATAGGTGATCTGACGTGTTGGCGGCGATAAGCTTTATTGCCAGGCTTCAACAAAAATGGCCTGGCAAGACCTGCCATTTTGTGGAGAAAAATGACCGTGTCCTTGTGGCACCACTGATTACAGCCTTATGCAGGAGGAAGGCCCTTCCTGTCCCGTTGGTCTGGCCTGGGAGCAGATAAAACCGCTTGTATGCCTCAAATGATCTTGTTGGGCAACTGAATGTGTTTGTATGAAACACAACTTTGATGTAATATCAATGTACCCTTGCTTTTGAATCAATGAAAGTTCATCGTCTGATCATCTGATTTTTGCTTGCTTTCACTGAGAGTTTGGCCATTGCTGGGCTAAACTGTGTGCGGAGCTAAGGACATAGTCCTTTCTTCGAATGATCTTCGCGAGACTGGCATGTCTCGCGAGCAGCACGCTTTTTAGAGGGCTAAGGTAGGCCTTTCAGCGAAGCCCTTGAAGGATTGTGCGAAGTCCGCACTTTTGCACTAGTGCGAAGTTAACTCTTAGTAGAGTTGAACCGGCGCTTCTCGGGAAGGCGCTTCGGGCGCTGTTTCGAATTAATTCGAAACGGCGGCATGGGCCTTTTTTCGAGGCCTCGTTTCAGGCGCTGATTGGCCTATAAAAGCCCGATTGGGCTGAATATGGGAAGATCTCCCTTTATTTTTAGAGAACTTTCTATCTCTTCCTCTTCTTCTTCCTCCTTTGCTTCAGAGTACTTTGAGCACTCTTGCATTCCTTCAATGGCGCCCAAGAGACGAGCGGGAAAAGAAGTAGCGACTTCTGCGGCGGAGGGCGTTCCTCCTCCGGTCATCGAGCGACCGATCACCGGTAAGGAATTTTCCTGTCTGATTAGAGAGTGGTCTCCATCCTTTGGAGCCGATACTCGGCTATTAGGACGATCAAATATGATCTGTCCTTATCAGGGAACTCGTTTCCCTTCAACTTCCCTATTTTGCTTGCACCAGGGAAATAAGAACTGAACAGTTCTTCTTTGGGCTTTCGCACGAAGCCATAACTTGGGCCATCTCCGTACTGTTTGAATAAGTCCTCTCAGTCATGATGACTTTTGACCATAATGCCCCTTTGATGACGTCAGCCCTTAGGGCTATGTCACTCCCTGCTTTAAGCGAAGCTGGCGCTTTGGATATTTTCTGCAAAGATGCAGTTTTATCCATGAAGTGAAGCTTTTTCAAAGCTACCGCCTTGCAGGCCCTGCTTGCTGGGCGAGGCTATGCCTTAGTGAATTTTTATGCTTTCGCATCCACTTGATTGGTGAACTAATCATAGCTCATTTCTGTTTTTACAGTACATTACGCCTCCGGCCTCCAGAACAGTCTGTTCGGTGTAGCCAGTCGAGCAGGCGGAAGCATCAGCTTGCAGTTCTATGGGCAGGCTTCATTGTTCAGCGAGCCGAGCTCCCTTGTACGGGATACGCTCATTCAGGGCGGTGGTCCGCAGGCCATGCGGAGCATCTTGACTACGGCTCCATTTGAAGATATCGACCGTCAGGCTTACAGAAAGCCTGACTTCATGTTCGGGGATGCTGCACCAGATCCCGATCGCCAGCTGCAGGCCGGTGAAGGCCAGTGGATCTTCCAGTTGGACGGCGAGAGATTCTATCTCCCGTCCACTAAGCGGCATTTTGCTTTGTCTTCCTTCGCGAGCGCAACTCAGGCTCGGAAGATGGCGTGGGGCGTGAGCTTAAACGCCGAGTCCGTGAGTGTCGGGAGGTTGACATTCCAGTCCGGCTATTCGAGGGCTGGTCCTCCTCGTAGCATAATGGGGCTATACCCTGGGAAGGTATCGCGGGACCTTCCAGTAGGAGAGAACCCAGCTGCGGCGCCGACCTTTGGCACTCAGTTCTGCGAAGTTGACGGGAACTACCCCGCCACCGATTTCAGGACTCCTGGTTGGGTCCACCCTCCTAGATCGTGGTGGGCGGAGTTGACCAACTATATCCTCACCCATTTTGAGGGGGACTTAGAGAGGTTAAACCTCCATGAGGCCGTCAGGGCGACCTGCTACGGCATCGAGATGAAGGTGGCGTGCTTCTACGCCATCCTCGAGTT
Source organism: Agave tequilana (assembly GCA_038442645.1). Taxonomy (NCBI): domain Eukaryota; kingdom Viridiplantae; phylum Streptophyta; class Magnoliopsida; order Asparagales; family Asparagaceae; genus Agave; species Agave tequilana. The sequence goes on from JAVJIF010033917.1 coordinate 4,792, forward strand.
GTATTGCCCGGCCTCGGGGACTTTCTTCACCCCAGTTGGTGAGTTGGGCATGGCCCTACATGAGATGCGGGAGATCTCTGCTTTGCCCTTTGGGTCTCTTCCATACGAAGAGTACTTTCCCTGTGAGGCGGAGCTGGCTATTCTGGAGAAGCAGGAGCCTGCTCTGCTCGAGACATATCGGGAACTGATGTGCCATTTGCACATTTGCTCCAGCATCCATACTGGTGGCAAGGGTAGCTCGAAGAGCTTGAAGAGCTGGGGGAACTACTTGTTCCCAGATATGACTAGTGCACCTGAGGCAGCTCATTGCGGAGTTGCTGAAGAAGACATCTTGACAAGGATGGAGGTGCATGCTGAAAAGGACATCGTCGTGGCAGAAGATGATGGTCCTCTTGGGAAGGGTGATGTTCTTCGGAGCTTTCACCATCAGGCCCGTCGGCCTATGTCTCGCAAGGCGTTGCTGGCCGGCTTCTTAACCATCTGGTTAAAGAAGTGTGTCGTGCTTTCTTCTTCGGGTGACATCGTCCACCCGACTGTGCTGCTGCCTGCCGTCCGCTTGGTTCATGGCCACCGTCTGGGTCTTCTCCCGGCCATGGTGTGTTGTATTCAGAGGGGCCTTCGTGCACTGACGGAGGCTTTCTGTAGGCCAATGGCGTCAAGGCGAGGGAAGGGTGCCGTCCTGCCTTGTGACGGACCCAATCCTAGGGTAGGTTTACCGTACACCTACTTGATGGCGTGGTTCGCCTTGCACTGTCCCAGTTTGATTGGAGCTGGGGAAGATCCTCCGCAGGGTGTTCAAACGGCGCTTCTCCGTCGCTTTGAAGGCCGTTCGTGGCAGAAAACTTATGTGGCCGAGGCCCGTAAGTTAGTGCGTCGTTATGACGCTTATAGCCTGTTCCGTTGTTTTCCTCGCCTGCGGGGTGCAGGATACAACGAGGAATTCCGTGATGTGGAATCAGGTCGGTCTCCCATGAGTCGGGGTGTTTTCGAGTGGCTGGTCTGTATTCGGCCCTCGCATTTGCTGTACAGGAGTGGGGATACCTGCTACCTGGAGCCCTACGTCCCGAGCCGGTTTGCCCGCCAATTTGGGTATGACCAGTTGTACGTGGGCAACCCCAATCCGGACCTAGCTTTCATGGGGAGCCTCATTGATGGGGCTCGTGCTTGGCGGTTTTTTACCGCGGATGACACTGGAGCGTGGCTGCGCACGCCGCTGAGGGATCCCGGCCTTTGGACGACCCTGTGTTTCTGCCAATGGTATGCGGCCTCGAACTCTACACCTGCTAGGTTTAATGCCAACCGTTCGGGTGTGAGGTTAATTTCTCATCGGATGAGGCAGAAGGCTTCCGATAAGATGGAGGGCAAACGAGTCCGTGTTCCTGGCATAGAGGAGTTCATCGCAGTAGATGACAGCGGGGCTTCTGATGCGGGGAGCCCTTGCTTCGAGGCGAGGATGAGGGTTGATGCCCATGAAGCTGATGCTCGTGAAGCCGGATCTGGTGTAGTGGGGACAGCTCCCTCACAACATGTGGAGGAAGTGGAGGAAGAGGACTCTGATGTCCACTTCAAAAGGAAGCGTGGGAGTGGATCCCGTAGGAAGTCGTCGGCGAAGAGGCCCCGTCGCCAGACTCCTACCATCGTGGTAGAGGGTGAGCCTTCTGCTGCGCCTCCTTCTGCTGCTCCATTAGTGGCTGAGCCGTCGGTTGCTGAACCGACTACTGGTAAGATTGGCCTCCATATAATATGCCTTCAGCGCACTTTAAATAACTCATCATTTGCTTTTTGTTGCAGGAGCTGAGAAGCATGGGGAGCAAGGGGACCAGTATGATCCTCTATTTGCTTATGGAGCTGCAGCTGGTTCCTTTACTCGCTCGGAGGAATCTGGAGGTGATGCGGCCGACATTGGCCCGTCGGGCGCTGGGACTTCTAAAGGAAGTCCTATGGCCTCCAGCTCTATCGGGTGGTCTGCGGAGGAATCGGCGAGCGGGCCGGCTATCCGCGTTGAGTCTGGTAAGAACTTTCCGATGGGACCCCTGGATTCTGATACGGCTGACGAGGTGACATCGGCCTTCGGTAAGACTAAGATCTCTTGGTCCTCGCCTGTTTGCTGCGTCTCCTTTTTGACCTTGGTTTTGTTGCAGGTATTCGTCCCCAAAGTGCATCAGCTTCGAAAGAAGCGGCGGGTTTCCCTGAAGGGTCAAGGGGCGATATGAGCGCTTCGACCGGGGCAGACGCTGCTGTGTTGGATGCGCTGTATGGCGACCTGCCTTTTTATCAGCCCAAATCAGCGGAAGGTCCTGAGGTTGAAGGGGCGGCAGTCCCGGAGGTATCCTCACTTCCAGTTACATCAACGAGTGAGGTGCATACTGTTTTGCCGAATACGGCATTGAGGGTGATTGTGAGCCCTACCTCTCCAACGCTGGTGGTTGAGCCTGTTGATCAGGAGGTGGTTGCCAGTCCTACCTCCGCGGTGGCTGGCGTGCTGGTGTCGCTGAGGACTCCGCCGAGGTCGCCTTTGGCTTGCCCTGCTGCTGTCGATGTTCCCGCTTCTTCTTCTGCGGCGGTGTCGACTGGGATAGTAGATTGCTCCGAGGTTGTCTCAAGGGTTGATGAAGCTGAGAATGACTTCATCGGTAATCTGGTCGACAGCTTCTATAACAGCTTGGAGCAGACTATCGGTCTCGTCTTGAAGGGCTCGCCTGTGCCGTTCTCGAAGCTGAAGATGGTCCTCTCCCGTGGCATTGAGTGTATCCGGGACTTTGAGGGGTACCATCAAGCTGCTGCTTTAGAGCTCCTGGTAGACGACCTTGAGAAGGACGTGGAGGAATGGCGCCGCCTCTATAGTTCAGACGCAGCGTCTTTGGCTGATGAACGGCTCTCACATCTTGTCGCCCAGAGGCGCGAGGCTCAGCTCGCCGCTCAAGAGGCTGCTGAGGCTATCTCCACTGACTTGAGGTCCTTGGAGACAGAGGAGGCAGAGGTTGGGAGTGCAATTGACGCTTCCAACAGTGCTCTTCTTGATGCTGAAGATAAGGTTAAGAGGGCTGAAGAGATGATCCGGAAGGCAAATCTCCTCTTATCCAAGGCTACACAGATGCGTCATGAAGAGTCTGCGCGGCTTAAGCAGCTCAGGGCTCGAAGTGAGGAACTGGCGGCGCAGAAGTCGTCACAGAGGGCGACTTTGGCGGAGGTCGAGGCTCGTCTGGCTCAGGCGGTGGACTTCGATGAGGCTGAGCTAAGATCACAGGCGCTGGCCCAGGCTGCTGATGACAGGAGGACGAGGCTAGCTTCGCTTGGAGATCGGATCCGATCTTATCATGTACGCCTATAGGCTCCTCCATGTATCCCATCCTTTTGGAATTTAATAAAAATTCTTTCTTTTGTCGTCTTTGTTTGTTTGGATAATGAGGCATGGCTGTCTGTTGGTTCAGAGGTCGCGATGACATAACCAATTGAGATGTTGCCAGTCTCGAGGTTAGCCCATTGCGGGGCTAAAAGGGGAGATACTTGCCTTTTGTAAATGTCAGCAAGCATCGAGATTGAGACTTAGCTGTCTGCTGGTTCAGAGGTCGCAATGACGTAACCAATTGAGACGCCGCTAAGCTCAATGGTAGATGAGACTTGGCTATCTGCCAGTTCAGAGGTCGCAATGACATAACTGGTTGAGAAGCCACCAAGCTCAATAATGAGTGATACTCGTCTTTTGTAAATGTCAACGAGTATCGAGACCTGTCTTTTGTAAATGTCAACAGGACTCGGGATTGAGACTTAGCTGTCTGCTGGTTCAGAGGTCGCAATGACGTAACCAATTGAGACGCCACTAAGTTCAATGGTAGATGAAACTTGGCTATCTGCCAGTTCAGAGGTCGCAATGACATAACTGGTTGAGAAGCCACCAAGCTTCAAAATAGGTGATACTCGTCTTTTGTAAATGTCAACGAGTATCGAGACCTGTCTTTTGTAAATGTCAACAGGACTCGGGATTGAGACTTGTCTTTTGTAAATGTCAACAAGCTCAAAATAGGTGATACTTATCTTTTGTAAATGTCAATAAGTATCGAGACCTGTCTTTTGTAAATGTCAACAGGGCTCAAGATTGAGACTTAGCTGTCTACTGGTTCAGAGGTCGCGATGACGTAACCAATTGAGACGCCACTAAGCTCAATAGCAATGGAGTTTGGAAATAGTCTCGTTTTCACGGGGAGAAACGAGGGAATCGCTGTCATAGGTTTAATGTTAACATAACAGCGGGATATATGTAGTCTTACCATTCTATGGATGAGAATTGGTAGGTGATTTTGGAGGTCTCGTTATCTCGGGGAGAAACGAGGGGATTGCTGTCATAGGTTTAATGTTAACATAACAGCGGAATATATGTGGTCCTACCATTCTATGGATGAGAATTGGTAGGTGATTTTGGAGAGGGAATCAAGTGGGAGCAGGTCCCTTGGGATTTTAAGCAAACCCCCAGCTATCAACAGGTTTGATATGCTTGGAGAAAGAGAGAGGCTCTCTTTGTGCGCATTCCGGACGCGCGGATCTCGATCAGAGGTGTAATGTTAACTTGATCGAGAGCAAGATCCTTGATTAAGGATAGTACTTTTTTAAGAACTTGCCATTGATCGGCATCATGAGGAGGTTGCCATCTGCAGTCGTAAGGCGGTATGCTCCGTTTGAATAGACTGTCTCTATCACAAACGGTCCTTCCCATTTAGGCTGAAATTTGCCTTTGGTCTTGTGCGTCATAATCATCGGTCGTCTGACGGCTAAGACTAGGTCTCCTTTGTGGAAGACTCTCTGCTTGACCTTCTTATTGAAGGCTTTTGACATCCGAGCCTGATATAGCTCGATGTGTTGCTGAGCTTGCAGCCGCTTCTCGTCCAGGGCTTCGAGCTCTTGAAGACGCAGGCGATCATTGTCTTCTGATGTCATTTTAGTAGTCAGGGCTACTCGCAATGATGGCACCTGAATTTCTAATGGGATGACCGCTTCGCACCCATATACCAGGGAGAAAGGCGTATTGCCTGTCGGTGTCCGAACCGTAGTCCGGTAGGCCCAAAGGCATTCACCGAGCTTTTCGTCCCAATCTCGCTTGTTCGAGGAGACAAACTTCTTGAGCAGCTTGATGATTGTCTTGTTAAATGCCTCTGCCAAGCCATTGGCGGCAGGATTGTAGGCGGTTGAAGCCATATTCTGAATTCGGTATTTATCGCAGAACCGATAGAACCCTTGACTTACGAACTGGGGACCATTGTCATGGATGATCCGTCTGGGTACACCAAATCGATGGATGACCTGGTGTTTGATGAAGCTAACCAGATTGGAGGTTTTAACTTCGGCCAACGGTGTGGCCTCTGCCCATTTTGAGAAGTAATCGGTTATTGCCAGGATAAACCGGTGACCTCTTGTCGAAGAGGGACTGATTGGCCCTACGACATCGACTCCCCATGCTTCAAATGGCCATGAAGCAACAGTAGGGTGGAGTAACTCCGAAGGTTGGTGTATGAAGTCTGCATGGACCTGGCACGCCTTACACCTTCGTGCATATTGGGTGGCATCGGCCATCATGGTCGGCCAGTAGTACCCAAGTCTGTGCAGCCTGTCTTTAAGCTTTGGACCCGGCTGGTGAGCTCCGCAAATGCCATCGTGTGCTTCTTTAAGCACTTCCTGTGCCTCCGAATGAGAGAGACAACGGAGGAGGACACCGTCATATGAACGACGGTAGAGTGTCTTCAAAGTGGGATCATAGTAGAAACGGAGCGACCTTCGTCTGATGGACGCCGCTTCTTTGGGATCGTCTGGAAGCAGACCGTGCAGAGCGTAGTCAATGAGAGGGAAGCGCCAATCCCTCGGCTCAAGATCCACGGAGACATTATGGACCTCTTGGATCCTTAGCATATGCTTAGAGCATACGAGATGCCGGTTTGCGACTGTGAGGTGATACTCGGTGTCGGCCGGTAAGGCTAGCGTTGTCGCTAATGCAGCGAGAGCATCCGCCTTGGTATTTTGAGATCGGGACACATGCCCGATGTAGAAGCCTTCAAATAAGCTAGCCAATTCGATGGCTGTATGATAATAAGGCACCAAGTCCTCATGGCGGACTTCATATTCGCCTTTTACCTGGCTAATGATCAGCTTTGAATCGCCATAAGCTTCAAGGTAGCGTACCCCCATTCCATGAGCGAGCTGGAGACCGATGAGCAGAGCATTGTATTCCGCTACATTATTAGAGCATGATTCTGTCAAGGAGAATGCTCTGGGAAGGATATGATCCTGTGGGGAGATGAACACAACCCCCACCCCGGCAATAATTTTCCCTTTGGGGCCCATCCGCGATGCTCCGTCGAAGAACATCTGCCACACTTCCTCTGCTGAGGTTGCATTAGACTCGAAGACTTCATCAGGGATGTCTTCGTGAAGTTTTGAATGTTCTGAAACTGGATGAGCAGCTAAGAACTCTGCAAGGGCCTGGCCTTTAACTGCCTTCTGAGGAGTAAAGGTCATGTCGTATTGAGACAACAGGAGTGCCCATTTAGCCAACCTTGAATTCAGCGACCCTGGCTTCGTCATGAGAAGACGTAAAGGGTTCACCCTGGAGATGACATGTATGGTTTGGCCAACCAAATAATGTCGCGTCTTCTGGACAGCGAAGACGAGAGCTAAACATTCTTTCTCAATAGGATTGTAGCGAGATTCCGCTCCTATGAGAGTCCTGCTCAGATAATAAATGGCCTGCTCGTGGCCATTGTCGTCCTTTTGAGCGAGGAGGGCGCCGAGGGAATAGTCCAGAGCTTTTACATAAAGCAAGAATGGTTTCCCTGATGTAGGGGCCACTAAGACCGGAGGTTTTGTGAGATACCTTTTAATGTCTTCATAAGCTTCTTGACAAGCTTGGTCCCATATGAAGGCAGTACCCTTTTTCATGAGGCGGGTAAAGGGCTGGCAACGGCCCGAAAGATTTGCTATGAATCTTCTGATGTAGGCTAATCTGCCTTGCAAGCCTCGGAGCTCTTTGAGGTTCCTCGGTGGATGCATGTCCTGTATGGCTTTGACTTTGTCTGGGTCCAGATAGATCCCTTTTGATGTGACAATGAACCCAAGGAATTTGCCACTGGACACTCCCAAGAAGGATTTTGTCGGGTTCATTTTCAGCTGATGAGCCCGCATTATGTCGAACATCGTTCTCAGATCGCGAAGATGTTCAATTTTGCTGCGGCTTTTGACGGCAATGTCGTCAACATAGCATTCCACCGTCTTTCGGAGATGGTCGCGGAAGATCATGCTCATCGCCCGCTGGAAGGTTGCTCCGGCGTTCTTCAGTCCGAAAGGCATTACAGTGTAGCAGTATACCCCCAATGGCGTTCGGAAAGAAGTATGCTTCTCGTCATCAGGATACATCTTGATCTGGTTGTACCCTGAGAAGCCGTCCATGAAAGACATCCTCTCGAATCCGCATGTGTTGTCGATCATGACATCGGTGATCGGCAGTGGGAATTCATCTTTGGGACAGGCCGTATTGAGATCACGGTAGTCGATACAGATTCGTATTTTCCCATTCTTCTTGAGGACGGGGACTATGTTAGCCACCCAATCTGGATGTTGTTCCTCCGGGATGAAGCCACAAGCAATGAGCTTATGAACTTCGGCTTCAATAGCCTCCATGATGTTTGGGCGGAACCGACGTTGTTGCTGCTTGACTGGCTTAACGTCGGGCTTGATGTTTAGACGGTGCATAGCGACCTGTGGATCAAGTCCGGGCATGTCTTCATAGCTCCAGGCGAAAACATCTATATACTCTTTTATGAGTATTATCAGTTCTTCCTTTTCGATGAGTGATAAGCTTTCACTTATGAAAATAGGCTTGGGGTGATCTTGACTACCAAGTTGACCTGGATCACCTTGTCTTCGGTAGGCGGCTCGCGCAGCTCAAACCGCTTTTCCCATTGGAGACTTAATTGCTGGGCCCATGATTCCTCATTGGCAACCTCTGCGGGTTCCAACTGACTGCTTGAAGTCATGAGGCTTTCGAATATTCCTCCTATGCTGACATCAGAGTCCCATTCGGAGGATGAGGCCGACTGTGATGGGATCGATCCATCGCCTTTGTCCTGAACCGTTGTTGATGATGTGGGTGTAACATAACCCAACCCCCTGCGTGTACTATCATAGTAATTTGCAGGTTTCCCTCTTGGGACGGAGTTACGCATCAAGCTGCGTCTTCTTTTTCCGAAGTTAGGCCCGCTCCCTGCTTCAGGTTGTAACCCATCTTCTTCATAATATGGCGCGCTGATGGGGCGTAATGAAAGAACTGTGGAGCATCCGACTCTGAGCTTGAGTCTGTAGTTGAGGATCTCCCTGGCCGGACTTTGCCGAAGATTATCGGCGACTGACCTTGCTGGACGGAGGGACTACCAGCGTGGCCCCTTCTATGGCTTCCACGGATGTACTAGCCACACTCGACTCATGTACGGGCATATGAAGAGAGCCATCCATAATGGATTTAATCGACTCGATGCTCGCAGGATAATCAAAAGAAATATTATCATTAATTATCCATTCGCCTTCCTCATCAGAAGGGATCTTACATCGGGGATCATTAAAGCATGCTACAATTGGCTCGCCAATCAGAATGGCCGGCATGCCCGTTTCAGATTCCGAATCTGGCTCATTGCCACTTTCATCATCGTCTGGCAATGGTTCTCCCGGCGTTCCACTAGCCTCTTGATATAGGAGAGCATCAGTGAAGTAGTTTTCCACCCCCTTAAAGGGTTGCTTTTCAGCGAAGACAGTTCGTACTGTCGCATCATCTTCAACATACTTGAAGCACTGATGGAGAGTGGAAGGAACGATCCAGTTGGCATGGATCCAAGGTCGTCCTAGTAGCAGGTTGTATGATGTGTCAGCATCAATGACATATCATGTCACCTCTGACTTCAGGCTTCCGATTCTGCAGCGGAACCGAATCTTTCCAAGCGGATGGCTGCTCCGGCGTTGAAACCATATATTGTAGTGGTGGTTGCGGACAACCTGTACAATGGTATGCCGAGGAAATAGAGGAGTCTTTTGGGGATGATGCTGAGTGCAGACCCCGGATCGACTTGTACTCTTTCAATGCATGTGGAACCGATATATCCGGTATAGTACAGAGGTCGATCATGCTTGTTGTCCTTGAGAAGCATATCTTCCGCCGTAAAGGTAATAGCAGGCACCTTGGATTGTGCGTGATGGCACTCTGAGCAGGAAGGCTGCATCCCATCACCAAGAACCTCAGGCATGCATGTCAGAAAGGACTCCGAATCAGCCAGCGCATCTCTGAGTGCCTCTCTTGTCTCTTTAGAGAGACGAAGGAGCTCGTGTATTGTGATACGAGCGACGGGATATTGGCTAAATGGGCCAATATATCAAAGCGAAAGGGCGTGGCTAACCCTTGGCCTGGCGGTTTCTTCAACACATGGTCGAACCGCACTTCCTTAGGCTTCTCCTTCCCTTTGGTCAGGACTGGAGTGGATGCCGGCATTGGTACTGACGTCGTTTGCTGTTGTATCTCGTCAGTAGACTTGTCATACTGCCTTAAGTATGATTTTCCAGACCGGGTGCCTGCCTGTTGAGGTGCATCTGCCTGCGCTGTACAGGCATGCTTCTCTTCTTCTGAATCGCTGAGGGAAGCCGAAGTAAGATTACCATCATCTGGCAGGACAGAGATGACATTGCAGGACTTGCCCTTTTTGCTGGAGTCCTTCGACGTCCGCTGTACGTCTTGGACGAGGTCAGGGTGTATCCACATAACTTTCCCTGTCTCCAATGTCAAAGGGACGAGACCCTTGTTGTATTGAGTCATGGCTGGAGGATGCCTGACTTCCAACCGCGGTGTGGGGGCTGGATAGGTCCCGTCAGGAACTGTGACCTTCTGGGCAGTGCCGAACTCAAGAGTCACCATATTGGCAGTGACTTTCTTCTGTTCCGTCTTCAATGTGAGGACTCCGGCGTCGACCAAAGCTTGAATTCTATCCTTGAGAACATAGCACTTGTCAGTAGGATGGTGGATCATCCTGTGGTAGAGGCAGTATTTAGGATCGTTTGTACGCCCTATCTCATTGGGACGCCGAGCATCCGGGTAGCTTCATTTTGTTCCCTTTGTGGAGTAGATGGAATATCGTGACCACCTGGTCATCTCTGAAGGAGTACTGCTTCGGAGGAAACTTGGGCTCTTGGCTGTTGACGCCGCTCTTCTTGGCCTTTGACTGCATGTCCCCGGTCAGCTCGACGGACATAATCTCCTTCCCTTTAGCTTGGGAAGACTGCGGGAGATTGCTGCGCCCTTTGTTGTTCGCGCCCCATTTGCTCCTAGGGGGGGATGGCTCGAACTTCTTAGCCGATTTCTCGGCTATCTCAGCTTGTTCGACCAATTCCTTCCAAGTATGGGCTTTGACAGCCCCCATGCGGACTTCTACTTGATCCAAGAAGTTGTGCCTGCATGTCTGTAAGAGCATGGGTAATGGCATCCCTGCCGGGCACATCAGAGATAGATTTCTGAACCGCTCAATGTATTCACGGACAGATTCGCCTTTCCTCTGTACAGTGGAAAGGAGCTTGTCCATGGTCACTTCGGTATCATCCTCATAGAAGCGAGAGAGGAACCGAGTTTCCAGGTCGATCCAGGAATTGATAGAGTCCTGAGGAAGGCTTCGGAACCAGTCGAATGCCACCCCTTTCAAGGTGCCGATGAACAACCTAGCCATGATGGCGTCGTTGTTTAGAACAAAATACCGGTCTGGGACCGAAAATAGTAGATGTGCTGATTGGGTGAGCTCTTACCATCATACGTATGCAACGTTGGTGGTTTGAACTTTGGCGGATATGGCACCGAATCCCACTCCAGCGGATAAGGACGGACTGCCCCTACCTTCTTTAATTCATCCCTCTGAGCTAGGGATGCGATTTGAGCTTGAAGGCTTTAAGGACTTCGGCATCCAGGGAAGAGCCTCCCTTAGATTTCTCCGTCTTGGGCGGATCATTGCTGAGATGTCCCTCCTCATGATTGCTCC
>JAVJIF010033918.1:0-107341 GCA_038442645.1 Agave tequilana
CGCGGTGCCTTGTGAAGAAGCCTCTGCTTGTGGAGTCTTCTCTCTCCTGATGCCTCTCCGTTGATCGATCTCTCCTTCTCTGTTGATTTCTCTCGATTGATCGATCTATCTCCCCTCTCCTTGTACCCCTGCTGCTATTTATAGGGAGAGCAAGGGTATAATCGTCCCCTTTGAAGATATGGAAACAGATTGAAGCCGAATCTGTTTGAATCTGGAAAGTAGCCTTACTGCGAGGCTAGGATAGCTTCTGCGGAGCTAGAAAATGGCAATCGGTTGATCTGTTTTGATCCTTTCCATATTTTAGGAGATTCTCCCTGATCCTCTTACTCGTTTCAAGAGAGTCAAGAGATTGCGGCAATCACCTGCCATATTGAATCCTGATTGTTTGATTAGATTGAATCCGATCTCATCAGGAGATTTTGATTGGTCAAAGGTGACCATAGCAGACTGATAGCGGAGCTGCCCGCTTTGAAGCTCATAGCGGAGCTAGAGGCAATCTTTGGCGAGGTCCGAAAAGAGGCTTTTCGGCGAAGCTATCAGTCAGCTTCCTGGCGATGCTCTGGATGATGCTAGCCTCTCAAACGAGGCTATCTCCTTGGGCTAATGTAATGCTAAATGCTAGCATTTTAGACCTGCTGAGGTCTGTTTAGAACAATCCGGGTTCACTGTTCTGCTTGCTGGATCAGTGGAGTCCAAACCGCTTCCTTGTCCCTTGGAGGTGGGTTGAAAACTGGTCTTCAGCTCGTCTGTCCCTTGCCTTTGTAAATGTCAACAGTTTAGACATCGTTCGGACCAATGAGCAATCTTGTCTTTTTAAGTGTCAACAAGACCCCCTTCAAAGTTTTCGAGAGTCTGCAATAGCTCAGACTCCGAAATACTTTGAACTGCTGTGATGGTGGTGTGGAGTATGAACGTCGCATGATGGTTGAGTTCAGCTCGCTTCAATCCTGCTTTGGGATGAATTCGCCGAAGAATTGCACTGGTTCGCGAGTAGCTTCGCGTCGTGGTAGCTCCGCGCCTGGGCTCCAAGAAATAAGTTCGCTTTGGAACTTTCCTGTGCCTTTTCGAAGCCAACGGCCGTGGGGCGGTTACGAGGAGGATTATTCCTTCTTTCGCGCCAATCGAGAGAGATGTTCTCCGATTTGCACGTTTCCAAGGGAGGATATTCCCTTTATTCAAGGCGCCATAAGTGCCTTTTTATGAGGGAGACGTTTTCTCCTTTGTACGGTTCCAAGGGAAAACCGTCCCTTCCATCAAGGCGCAATAAATGCCTTGAATGCGCTCGTGCTTCCACGCTTGAGGTGAGAGTGCTCAGGCCATGGGGCCTATAAATAGGACACTTGAGGTCCTCTGAAGAGAAATGCCTTGCCTTTCTTCTTCTCTTCTCTTGGTTGTGAGAGATACTCAGATCTCTGAATTAGTGGGAAAACCCACTCTGGTTGTCTAACCGGCCAAGGACCAGTAGTCTTGATCATTCAAAGACTTCACTGCTTTTAGGGAACTCATCTCCCTTGATTTAGCTGGCAGCTCGCTTCAGGGATTAGCTTCCCTTGTTCTTCATCTTGCAATTGGCTGCTGCAGAGAAGGATCTCATCATAGCTTTCTATGAAGCTATCTTCTTGGCTTGATCAGTGAAAGATCGTTGCTTGTTAAGTCCGCTGCGCAGGCAGGACTTGGGACTTGGCTTCTTCAATAGTTGAGCCAGTCTTGCCATATTGGTGAGGTTGAGACTGTTCTTCACAAGATCAGTCTGACTTTGCCGTATAAGCGAGGCTAGGACTTGGCGTTTGCTGAACCAGCCCATGGTTGCCGTGCAGGCGAGGCTTATCCTCTGCCTTGACTGAAGTTGGATTACTTTGCCGCCGAAGAATCTGACTTAGTATTTTGCAGCTCTTTCTGTCTTGACTGCTAACTTGCTCCAATTTGCCTTGCAGTGAGCTATGCTTGTCAGTCTGGTAACTTGATGGAAGAAGCCATAAAATTACCTTATGCTTCCCCGTTGAAGCTTTACTTTTAAGCAGGAGGAACAATTGGGGCAGCGAATGCGCGTCCCAGGGGCTGTTGGTAGCCCTTACCCGAGATGATTCGTTCTGAGGTGGCTGGTCGCCGCTTCGTCGGAGGTGATCAGTGAGATCACTGACATCGTTGCCGACTTTCAACTTTGGTGGCCTTTGTCGGGGACGATCCACTTCAGGGGAGCGGGCCTCACACCCGTCAGATCCGTGGCATCAAAACTAGTTCCCATTATAGGTGATCTGACGTGTTGGCGGCGATAAGCTTTATTGCCAGGCTTCATAAAAATGGCCTGGCAAGACCTGCCATTTTGTGGAGAAAAATGACCGTGTCCTTTTGGCACCACTGATTACAGCCTTATGCAGAAGGAAGGCCCTTCCTGTCCCGTTGGTCTGGCCTTGGAGCAGATAAAACCGCTTGTATGCCTCAAATGATCTGTTGGGCAACTGAATGTGTTTGTATGAAACACAACTTTGATGTAATATCAATGTACCTTGCTTTTGAATCAATGAAAGTTCATCGTCTGATCATTTGATTTTTGTTTACTTTCACTGAGAATTTGGCCATAGCGGGGCTAAACTGCATGCGGAGTTAAGGATATAGTCCTTTCTTCGAATGATCTTCGCGAGACTGGCATGTCAGCGCGAGCAGCACGCTTTTTAGAGGGCTAAGGTAGGCCTTTCAGCGAAGCCCTTGAAGGATTGTGCGAAGTCCGCACTTTTGCACTAGTGCGAAGTTAACTCTTAGTAGAGTTGAACCGCGCTTCTCGGGAAGGCGCTTCGGGCGCTGTTTCGAATTAATTCGAAACGGCGGCATGGGCCTTTTTTCGAGGCCTCGTTTCAGGCGCTGATTGGCCTATAAAAGCCTGATTGGGCTGAATATGGGAAGATCTCCCTTTATTTTTAGAGAACTTTCTATCTCTTCCTCTTCTTCTTCCTCCTTTGCTTCAGAGTACTTTGAGCACTCTTGCATTCTTCAATGGCGCCCAAGAGACGAGCGGGAAAAGAAGTGGCGACTTCTGCGGCGGAGGGCGTTCCTCCTCCGGTTATCGAGCAACCTTCACCGGTAAGGAATTTTTCTATCTGATTAGAGAGTGGTCTCCATCTTTTGGAGCCGATACTCGGCCATCAGGACGATCAAATATGATCTGTCCTTATCAGGGAACTCGTTTCCCTTCAACTTCCCTATTTTGCTTGCACCAGGGAAGTAAGAACTGAACAGTTCTTCTTTGGGCTTCGCACGAAGCCATAACTTGGGCCATCTCCGTACTGTTTGAGGAAAAGGACTTGAATAAGTCCTCTCAGTCATGATGACTTTTGACCATAATGCCCCTTTGATGACGTCAGCCCTTAGGGCTATACCACTTCCTGCTTTAAGCGAAGTCGGCGCTTTGGATATTTTCTGCAAAGATGCAGTCTTATCCATGAAGTGAGGCTTTTTCAAAGCTATCGCTTTGCAGGCCCTGCTTGCTGGGCGAGGCTATGCCTTAGTGAATTTTTATGCTTTCGCATCCACTTGATTGATGAACTAATCGTAGCTCATTTCTGTTTTTACAGTACATTACGCCTCCGGCCTCCAGAACAGTCTGTTCGGTGTAGCCAGTCGAGCAGGCGGAAGCATCAGCTTGCAGTTCTATGGGCAGGCTTCATTGTTCAGTGAGCCGAGCTCTCTTGTACGGGATACGCTCATCCAGGAGGGTGGTCCGCAGGCCATGCGGAGCATCTTGACTACGGCTCCGCTTGAAGATATCGACCGTCAGGCTTACAGAAAGCCTGACTTCATATTCGGGGATGCTGCACTTGATCCCGATCGCCAGCTGCAGGCCGGTGAAGGCCCGTGGATCTTCCAGTTGGACGGCGAGAGATTCTATCTCCCGTCCACTAAGCGGCATTTTGCTTTGTCTTCCTTCGCGAGCGCAACTCAGGCTCGGAAGATGGCGTGGGGCGTGAGCTTAAACGCCGAGTCCGTGAGTGTCGGGAGGTTGACATTCCAGTCCGGCTATTCGAGGGCTGGTCCTCCTCGTAGCATAATGGGGCTATACCCTGGGAAGGTATCGCGGGACCTTCCAGTAGGAGAGAACCCAGCTGCGGTGCCGACCTTTGGCACTCAGTTCTGCGAAGTTGACGGGAACTACCCCGCCACCGATTTCAGGACTCCTGGTTGGGTCCACCCTCCTAGATCGTGGTGGGCGGAGTTGACCAACTATATCCTCACCCACTTTGAGGAGATTTAGAGAGGTTAAACCTCCATGAGGCCGTCAGGGCGACCTGCTACGACATTGAGATGAAGGTGGCGTGCTTCTACGCCATCCTCGAGTTGTATTGCCCGGCCTCGGGGACTTTATTCACCCCAGTTGGTGAGTTGGGCATGGCCCTACATGAGATGCGGGAGATCTCTGCTTTGCCCTTCGGGTCTCTTCCATACGAAGAGTACTTTCCCTGTGAGGCGGAGCTGGCTATACTGGAGAAGCAGGAGCCTGCTCTGCTCGAGACATATCGGGAACTGATGTGCCATTTGCACATTTGCTCCAGCATCCATACTGGTGCAAGGGTAGCTCGAAGAGCTTGAAGAGCTGGGGGAACTACTTGTTCCCAGATATGACTAGTGCACCTGAGGCAGCTCATTGCGGAGTTGCTGAAGAATACATCTTGGCAAGGATGGAGGTGCATGCTGAAAAGGACATCGTCGTGGCAGAAGATGATGGTCCTCTTGGGAAGGGTGATGTTCTTCGGAGCTTTCACCATCAGGCCCGTCGACCTATGTCTCGCAAGGCGTTGCTAGCCGGCTTCTTAACCATCTGGTTAAAGAAGTGTGTCGTGCCTTCTTCTTCGGGTGACATCGTCCATCCGACTGTGCTGCTGCCTGCCGTCCGCTTGGTTCATGGCCACCGTCTGGGTCTTCTCCCGGCCATGGTGTGTTGTATTCAGAGGGCCTTCGTGCACTGACGGAGGCTTTCTGCAGGCCAATGGCGTCAAGGCGAGGGAAGGGTGCCGTCCTGCCTTGTGACGGACCCAATCCTAGGGTAGGTTTACCGTACACCTACTTGATGGCGTGGTTCGCCTTGCACTGTCCCAGTTTGATTGGAGCTGGGGAAGACCCTCCGCAGGGTGTTCAAACGGCGCTTCTCCGTCGCTTTGAAGGCCGTTCGTGGCAGAAAACTTATGTGGCCGAGGCCCGTAAGTTAGTGCGTCGTTATGACGCTTATAGCCTGTTCCGTTGTTTTCCTCGCCTGCGAGGTGCAGGATACAACGAGGAATTCCATGATGTGGAGTCAGGTCGGTCTCCCATGAGTCGGGGTGTTTTCGAGTGGCTGGTCTGTATCCGGCCCTCGCATTTGCTGTACAGGAGTGGGGATACCTGCTACCTGGAGCCCTACGTCCCGAGCCGGTTTGCCCGCCAATTTGGGTATGACCAGTTGTATGTGGGCAACCCCAATCCGGACCTGGCTTTCATGGGGAGCCTCATTGATGGGGCTCGTGCTTGGCGGTTCTTTACCTCGAATGACACTGGAGCGCGGCTGCGCACGCCGCTGAGGGATCCCGGCCTTTGGACGACCCTGTGTTTCTGCCAATGGTATGCGGCTTCGAACTCCACGCCTGCTGGGTTTAATGCCAACCGTTCGGGTGTGAAGTTAATTTCTCATCGGATGAGGCAGAAGGCTTCTGATAAGATGGAGGGCAAACGAGTCCGTGTTCCTGGCATAGAGGAGTTCATCGCAGTAGATGACAGCGGGGCTTCTGATGCGGGGGCCCTTGCTTCGAGGCGAGGATGAGGGTTGATGCCCATGAAGCTGATGCTCGTGAAGCCGGATCTGGTGTAGTGGGGACAGCTCCCTCGCAACATGTGGAGGAAGTGGAGGAAGAGGACTCTGATGTCCACTTCAAAGGAAGCGTGGGAGTGGATCCCGTAGGAAGTCGTCGGCGAAGAGGCCCCGTCGCCAGACTCCTATCATCGTGGTAGAGGGTGAGCCCTCTGCTGCGCCTCCTTCTGCTGCTCCATTAGTGGCTGAGCCGTCGGTTGCTGAACCGACTACTGGTAAATTGGCCTCCATATAATATGCCTTCAGCGCACTTTAAATAACTCATCATTTGCTTTTTGTCGCAGGAGCTGAGGAGCATGGAGAGCAAGGGGACCAGTATGATCCTCTATTTGCTTATGGAGCTGCAGCTGGTTCCTTTACTCGCTCGGAGGAATCTGGAGGTGATGCGGCCGAATTGGCCCGTCGGGCGCTGGGACTTCTAAAGGAAGTCCTATGGCCTCCAGCTCTATTGGGTGGTCTGCGGAGGAATCGACGAGCGGGCCGGCTATCCGCGTTGAGTCTGGTAAGAACTTTCCGATGGGACCCCTGGATTCTGATACGGCTGACGAGGTGACATCGGCCTTCGGTAAGACTAAGATCTCTTGGTCCTCGCCTGTTTGCTGCGTCTCCTTTTTGACTTTGGTTTTGTTGCAGGTATTCGTCCCCAAAGTGCATCAGCTTTGAAAGAAGCGGCGGGTTTCCCTGAAGGGTCAAGGGGCGATATGAGCGCTTCGACCGGGGCAGACGCTGCTGTGTTGGATGCGCTGTATGGCGACCTGCCTTTTTATCAGCACAAATCAGCGGAAGGTCCTGAGGTTGAAGGGGCGGCAGTCCCGGAGGTATCCTCACTTCCAGTTACATCAACGAGTGAGGTGCAGACTGTTTTGCCGAATACGGCATTGAGGGTGATTGTGAGCCCTACCTCTCCAACGCTGGTGGTTGAGCCTGTTGCTCAGGAGGTGGTTGCCAGTCCTACCTCCGCGGTGGCTGGCGTGCTGGTGTCGCTGAGGACTCCGCCGAGGTCGCCTTTGGCTTGCCCTGCTGCTGTCGATGTTCCCGCTTCTTCTTCTGCGGTGGTGTTGACTGGGATAGTAGATTGCTCCGAGGTTGTCTCAAGGGTTGATGAAGCTGAGAATGACTTCATTGGTAATCTGGTCGACAGCTTCTATAACAGCTTGGAGCAGACTATCGGTCTCGTCTTGAAGGGCTCGCCTGTGCCGTTCTCGAAGCTGAAGATGGTCCTCTCCCGTGGCATTGAGTGTATCCGGGACTTTAAGGGGTACCATCAAGCTGCTGCTTTAGAGCTCCTGGTAGACGACCTTGAGAAGGACGTGGAGGAATGGCGCCGCCTCTATAGTTCAGACGCAGCGTCTTTGGCTGATGAACGACTCTCACATCTTGTCGCCCAGAGGCGCGAGGCTCGGCTCGCCGCTCAAGAGGCTGCTGAGGCTATCTCCACTGACTTGAGGTCCTTGGAGACAGAGGAGGCAGAGGTTGGGAGTGCAATTGACGCTTCCAACAGTGCTCTTCTTGATGCTGAAGATAGGGTTAAGAGGGCTGAAGAGATGATCCGGAAGGCAAATCTCCTCTTATCCAAGGCTACACAGATGCGTCATGAAGAGTCTGCGCGGCTTAAGCAGCTCAGGGCTCGAAGTGAGGAACTGGCGGCGCAGAAGTCGTCACAGAGGGCGACTTTGGCGGAGGTCGAGGCTCGTCTGGCTCAGGCGGTGGACTTCGATGAGCTGAGCTAAGATCACAGGCGCTGGCCCAGGCTGCTGATGACAGGAGGACGAGGCTAGCTTCGCTTGGAGATCGGATCCGATCTTATCATGTACGCCTATAGGCTCCTCCATGTATCCCATCCTTTTGGAATTTAATAAAAATTCTTTCTTTTGTCGTCTTTGTTTGTTTGGATAATGAGGCATGGCTGTCTGTTGGTTCAGAGGTCGCGATGACATAACCAATTGAGATGTTGCCAGTCTCGAGGTTAGCCCATTGCGGGGCTAAAAGGGGAGATACTTGCCTTTTGTAAATGTCAGCAAGCATCGAGATTGAGACTTAGCTGTCTGCTGGTTCAGAGGTCGCAATGACGTAACCAATTGAGACACCACTAAGCTCAATGATAGATGAAACTTGGCTATCTGCCAGTTCAGAGGTCGCAATGACATAACTGGTTGAGAAGCCACCAAGCTCAACAATGAGTGATACTCGTCTTTTGTAAATGTCAACGAGTATCGAGACCTGTCTTTTGTAAATGTCAACAGGACTCGGGATTGAGACTTAGCTGTCTGTTGGTTCAGAGGTCGCAATGACGTAACCAATTGAGACGCCACTAAGCTCAATGGTAGATGAGACTTGGCTATCTGCCAGTTCAGAGGTCGCAATGACGTAACTGGTTGAGAAGCCACCAAGCTCAAAATAGGTGATACTCGTCTTTTGTAAATGTCAACGAGTATCGAGACCTGTCTTTTGTAAATGTCAACAGGACTCGGGATTGAGACTTGTCTTTTGTAAATGTCAACAAGCTCAAAATAGGTGATACTTATCTTTTGTAAATGTCGATAAGTATCGAGACCTGTCTTTTGTAAATGTCAACAGGGCTCAAGATTGAGACTTAGCCGTCTACTGGTTCAGAGGTCGCGATGACGTAACTAATTGAGACGCCACTAAGCTCAATAGCAATGGAGTTTGGGAATAGTCTCGTTTTCACGGGGAGAAACGAGGGAATCGCTGTCATAGGTTTAATGTTAACATAACAGCGGGATATATGTAGTCCTACCATTCTATGGATGAGAATTGGTAGGTGATTTTTGAGGTCTCGTTATCTCGGGGAGAAACGAGGGGATTGCTGTCATAGGTTTAATGTTAACATAACAGCGGAATATATGTGGTCCTACCATTCTATGGATGAGAATTGGTAGGTGATTTTGGAGAGGGAATCAAGTGGGAGCAGGTCCCTTGGGATTTTAAGCAAACCCCCCAGCTATCAACAGGTTTGATATGCTTGGAGAAAGAAAGAGGCTCTCTTTGTGCGCATTCCGGACGCGCGGATCTCGATCAGAGGTATAATGTTAACTTGATCGAGAGCAAGATCCTTGATTAAGGATAGTACCTCTTTAAGAACTTGCCATTGATCGGCATCATGAGGAGGTCGCCGTCTGCAGTTGTAAGGCGGTATGCTCCGTTTGAATAGACTGTCTCTATCACAAACGGTCCTTCCCATTTAGGCTAAAATTTGCCTTTGGTCTTGTGCGTCATAATCATCGGTCGTCTGACGGCTAAGACTAGGTCTCCTTTGTGGAAGACTCTCTGCTTGACCTTCTTATTGAAGGCTTTTGACATCCGAGCCTGATATAGCTCGATGTGTTGCTGAGCTTGTAGCCGCTTCTCGTCCAGGGCTTCGAGCTCTTGAAGACGCAGGCGATCATTGTCTTCTGATGTCATTTTAGTAGTCAGGGCTACTCGCAATGATGGCATCTGAATTTCTAATGGGATGACCGCTTCGCACCCATATACCAGGGAGAAAGGCGTATTGCCTGTCGGTGTCCGAACCGTAGTCCGGTAGGCCCAAAGGCATTCACCGAGCTTTTCGTCCCAATCTCGCTTGTTCGAGGAGACAAACTTCTTGAGCAGCTTGATGATTGTCTTGTTAAATGCCTCTGCCAAGCCGTTGGCGGTAGGATTGTAGGCGGTTGAAGCCACATTCTGAATTCGGTATTTATCGCAGAACCGATAGAACCCTTGGCTTACGAACTGGGGACCATTGTCATGGATGATCCGTCTAGGTACACCAAATCGATGGATGACCTGGTGTTTGATGAAGCTAACCAGATTGGAGGTTTTAACTTCGGCCAACGGTGTGGCCTCTGCCCATTTTGAGAAGTAATCGGTTATGCCAGGATAAACCGGTGACCTCTTGTCGAAGAGGGACTGATTGGCCCTACGACATCGACTCCCCATGCTTCAAATGGCCATGAAGCAACAGTAGGGTGGAGTAACTCCGAAGGTTGGTGTATGAAGTCTGCATGGACCTGGCACGCCTTACACCTTCGTGCATATTGGGTGGCATCGGCCATCATGGTCGGCCAGTAGTACCCAAGTCTGTGCAGCCTGTCTTTAAGCTTTGGACCCGGCTGGTGAGCTCCGCAAACGCCATCATGTGCTTCTTTAAGCACTTCCTGTGCTTCTGAATGAGAGAGACAACGGAGGAGGACACCGTCATATGAACGACGGTAGAGTGTCTTCAAGGTGGGATCATAGTAGAAACGGAGCGACCTTCGTCTGATGGACGCCGCTTCTTTGGGATCGTCTGGAAGCAGACCGTGCAGAGCGTAGTCAATGAGAGGGAAGCGCCAATCCCTCGGCTCAAGATCTACGGAGACATTATGGACCTCTTGGATCCTTAGCATATGCTTGGAGCATACGAGATGCCGGGTTGCAACTGTGAGGTGATACTCGGTGTCGGCCGGTAAGGCTAGCGTTGTCGCTAATGCAGCGAGAGCATCCGCCTTGATATTTTGAGATCGGGACACATGCCCGATGTAGAAGCCTTCAAATAAGCTAGCCAATTCGATGGCTGTATGATAATAAGGCACCAAGTCCTCATGGCGGACTTCATATTCGCCTTTTACCTGGCTAATGATCAGCTTTGAATCGCCATAAGCTTCAAGGTAGCGTACCCCCATTCCATGGGCGAGCTGGAGACCGATGAGCAGAGCATTGTATTCCGCTACATTATTAGAGCATGATTCTGTCAAGGAGAATGCTCTGGGAAGGATATGATCCTGTGGGGAGATGAACACAACCCCCACCCCGGCAATAATTTTCCCTTTGGGGCCCATCCGCGATGCTCCGTCGAAGCCACACTTCCTCTGCTGAGGTTGCATTAGACTCGAAGACTTCATCAGGGATGTCTTCGTGAAGTTTTGAATGTTCTGGAACTGGATGAGCAGCTAAGAACTCTGCAAGGGCCTGGCATTTAACTGCCTTCTGAGGAGTAAAGGTCATGTCGTATTGAGACAACAGGAGTGCCCATTTAGCCAACCTTGAATTCAGCGACCCTGGCTTCGTCATGAGAAGACGTAAAGGGTTCACCCTGGAGATGACATGTATGGTTTGGCCAACCAAATAATGTCGCGTCTTCTGGACAGCGAAGACGAGAGCTAAACATTCTTTCTCGATAGGATTGTAGCGAGATTCCGCTCCTATGAGTGTCCTGCTCAGATAATAAATGGCCTGCTCGTGGCCATTGTCGTCCTTTTGAGCGAGGAGGGCGCCGAGGGAATAGTCCAGAGCTTTTACATAAAGTAAGAATGGTTTCCCTGATGTAGGGGCCACTAAGACCGGAGGTTTTGTGAGATACCTTTTAATGTCTTCATAAGCTTCTTGACAAGCTTGGTCCCATATGAAGGCAGTACCCTTTTTCATGAGGCGGGTAAAGGGCTGGCAACGACCCGAAAGATTTGCTATGAATCTTCTGATGTAGGCTAATCTGCCTTGCAAGCCTCGGAGCTCTTTGAGGTTCCTCGGTGGATGCATGTCCTGTATGGCTTTGACTTTGTCTGGGTCCAGATAGATCCCTTTTGATGTGACAATGAACCCAAGGAATTTGCCACTGGACACTCCCAAGAAGGATTTTGTCGGGTTCATTTTCAGCTGATGAGCCCGCATTATGTCGAACATCGTTCTCAGATCGCGAAGATGTTCAATTTTGCTGCGGCTTTTGACGGCAATGTCGTCAACATAGCATTCCACCGTCTTTCGGAGATGGTCGCGGAAGATCATGCTCATCGCCCGCTGGTAGGTTGCTCCGGCGTTCTTCAGTCCGAAGGGCATTACAGTGTAGCAGTATACCCCCAATAGCGTTCGGAAAGAAGTATGCTTCTCGTCATCAGGATACATCTTGATCTGGTTGTACCCTGAGAAGCCGTCCATGAAAGACATCCTCTCGAATCCGCATGTGTTGTCGATCATGACATCGGTGATCGGCAGTGGGAATTCATCTTTGAGACAGGCCGTATTGAGATCACGGTAGTCGATGCAGATTCGTATTTTCCCATTCTTCTTGAGGACGGGGACTATGTTAGCCACCCAATCTGGATGTTGTTCCTCCCGGATGAAGCCACAAGCAATGAGCTTATGAACTTCGGCTTCAATAGCCTCCATGATGTTTGGGCGGAACCGACGTTGTTGCTGCTTGACTGGCTTAACGTCGGGCTTGATGTTTAGACGGTGCATAGCGACCTGTGGATCAAGTCCGGGCATGTCTTCATAGCTCCAGGCGAAAACATCTATATACTCTTTTATGAGTATTATCAGTTCTTCCTTTTCGATGAGTGATAAGCTTTCACTTATGAAAATAGGCTTGGGGTGATCTTGACTACCCAAGTTGACCTGGATCACCTTGTCTTCGGTAGGCGGCTCGCGCAGCTCAAACCGCTTTTCCTATTGGAGACTTAATTGCTGGGCCCATGATTCCTCATTGGCAACCTCTGCGGGTTCCAACTGACTGCTTGAAGTCATGAGGCTTTAATATATTCCTCCTATGCTGACATCAGAGTCCCATTCGGAGGATGAGGCCGACTGTGATGGGATCGATCCATCGCCTTTGTCCTGAACCGTTGTTGATGATGTGGGTGTAACATAACCCAACCCCCTGCGTGTACTATCATAGTAATTTGCAGGTTTCCCTCTTGGGACGGAGTTACGCATCAAGCTGCGTCTTCCTTTTCCGAAGTTTAGGCCCGCTCCTGCTTCAGGTTGTAACCCATCTTCTTCATAATATGGCGCGCTGATGGCGCGTAATGAAAGAACTGTGGAGCATCCGACTCTGAGCTTGAGTCTGTAGTTGAGGATTTCCCTGGCCGGACTTTGCCGAAGATTATCGGCGACTGACCTTGCTTGGACGGAGGGACTACCAGCGTGGCCCCTTCTATGGCTTCCACGGATATACTAGCCACACTCGACTCATGTACGGGCATATGAAGAGAGCCATCCATAATGGATTTAATCGACTCGATGCTCGCGGGATAATCAAAAGAAATATTATCATTATTATCCATTCGCCTTCCTCATCAGAAGGGGTCTTACATCGGGGATCATTAAAGCATGCTACAATTGGCTCGCCAATCAGAATGGCCGGCATGCCCGTTTCAGATTCCGAATCTGCCTCATTGCCACTTTCATCATCGTCTGGCAATGGTTCTCCCGGCGTTCCACTAGCCTCTTGATATAGGAGAGCATCAGTGAAGTAGTTTTCCACCCCCTTAAAGGGTTGCTTTTCAGCGAAGACAGTTCGTACTGTCGCATCATCTTCAACATACTTGAAGCACTGATGGAGAGTGGAAGGAACGATCCAGTTGGCATGGATCCAAGGTCGTCCTAGTAGCAGGTTGTATGATGTGTCAGCATCAATGACATAGCATGTCACCTCTGACTTCAGGCTTCCGATTCTGCAGCGGAGCCGAATCTTTCCAAGCGGATGGCTGCTCCCGGCGTTGAAACCATATATTGTAGTGGTGGTTGCGGACAACCTGTACAATGGTATGCCGAGGAAATAGAGGAGTCTTTTGGGATGATGCTGAGTGCAGACCCCGGATCGACTTGTACTCTTTCAATGCATGTGGAACCGATATATCCGGTATAGTACAGAGGTCGATCATGCTTGTTGTCCTTGAGAAGCATATCTTCCGCCGTAAAGGTAATAGCAGGCACCTTGGATTGTGCGTGATGGCACTCTGAGCAGGAAGGCTGCATCTCGTCACCAAGAACCTCAGGCATGCATGTCAGAAAGGACTCCGAATCAGCCAGCGCATCTCTGAGTGCCTCTCTTGTCTCTTTAGAGAGACGAAGGAGCTCGTGTATTGTGATACGAGCCGGGATATTGGCTAAATGGGCCAATATATCAAAGCGAAAGGGCGTGGCTAACCCTTGGCCTGGCGGTTTCTTCAACACATGGTCGAACCGCACTTCCTTAGGCTTCTCCTTCCCTTTGATCAGGACTGGAGTGGATGCCGGCATTGGTACTGACGTCGTTTGCTGTTGTATCTCGTCAGTAGACTTGTCATACTGCCTTAAGTATGATTTTCCAGACCGGGTGCCTGCCTGTTGAGGTGCATCTGCCTGCGCTGTACAGGCATGCTTCTCTTCTTCTGAATCGCTGAGGGAAGCCGAAGTAAGATTACCATCATCTGGCAGGACAGAGATGACATTGCAGGACTTGCTCTTTTTGCTGGAGTCCTTCGACGTCCGCTGTACGTCTTGGACGAGGTCAGGGTGTATCCACATAACTTTCCCTGTCTCCAATGTCAAAGGGACGAGACCCTTGTTGTATTGAGTCATGGCTGGAGGATGCCTGACTTTCAACCGCGGTGTGGGGGCTGGATAGGTCCCGTCAGGAACTGTGACCTTCTGGGCAGTGCCGAACTCAAGAGTCACCATATTGGCAGTGACTTTCTTCTGTTCTGTCTTCAATGTGAGGACTCCGGCGTCGACCAAAGCTTGAATTCTATCCTTGAGAACATAGCACTTGT
Source organism: Agave tequilana (assembly GCA_038442645.1). NCBI lineage: Eukaryota > Viridiplantae > Streptophyta > Magnoliopsida > Asparagales > Asparagaceae > Agave > Agave tequilana. The sequence continues at coordinate 14,344 of JAVJIF010033918.1, forward strand.
CAGTAGGATGGTGGATCATCCTGTGGTAGAGGCAGTATTTAGGGTCGTTTGTACGCCCTATCTCATTGGGACGCCGAGCATCCGGTAGTTTCATTTTGTTCCCTTTGTGGAGTAGATGGAATATCGTGACCACCTGGTCATCTCTGAAGGAGTACTGCTTCGGAGGAAACTTGGGCTCTTGGCTGTTGACGCCGCTCTTCTTGGCCTTTGACTGCATGTCCCCGGTCAGCTCGACGGACATAATCTCCTTCCCTTTAGCTTGGGAAGACTGCGGGAGATCGCTGCGCCCTTTGTTGTTCGCGCCCCATTTGCTCCTAGGGGCGGATGGCTCGAACTTCTTAGCCGATTTCTCGGCTATCTCAGCTTGTTCGACCAATTCCTTCCAAGTATGGGCTTTGACAGCCCCCATGCGGACTTCTACTTGATCCAAGAAGTTGTGCCTGCATGTCTGTAAGAGCATGGGTAATGGCATCCCTGCCGGCACATCAGAGATAGATTTCTGAACCGCTCAATGTATTCACAGACAGATTCGCCTTTCCTCTGTACAGTGGAAAGGAGCTTGTCCATGGTCACTTCGGTATCATCCTCATAGAAGCGAGAGAGGAACCGAGTTTCCAGGTCGATCCAGGAATTGATAGAGTCCTGAGGAAGGCTTCAGAACCAGTCGAATGCCACCCCTTTCAAGGTGCCGATGAACAACCTAGCCATGATGGCGTCGTTGTTTAGAACATTACCGGTCTGGGACCGGAAATAGTAGATGTGCTGATTGGGTGAGCTCTTACCATCATACGTATGCAACGTTGGTGGTTTGAACTTTGGCGGATATGGCACCGAATCCCACTCCAGCGGATAAGGACGGACTGCCCCTACCTTCTTTAATTCATCCCTCTGAGCTAGGGATGCGATTTGAGCTTGAAGGCCTTTAAGGACTTCGGCATCCAGGGAAGAGCCTCCCTTAGATTTCTCCGTCTTGGGCGGATCATTGCTGAGATGTCCCTCCTCGTCATGATTACTCCCGGTATCATCATTCCGGTTGCTGAGGAGCTGAGCGAGCATCTGTTGAATATTGTCCAGGGCCTCTTGCTGAGTTATAGAGGTCTGCTCCTGAGCTTCCAAACGCTGACGAAGGTCGTCATTGGCGTTATCGGCCATATTAACCGATGCTTTGTCCGTTCGCACAGAACTGACCGTTGCTGAAGAGGCATACCCGCTGTCTTCTTCTTCTCCATCAGATGATTGGGGTGATCGCCTGGACTGTGGCGAGATCAGGCCTTTGAGGAAGAAGGCGGTTCATAATTATAGGGTATCGCTACCCTAGATCTGGTGTTTCGGAAAACACCTTCTTCGCGCACCAAGACTTCACCTAAGCCCGGGCTATAATCTGGATCTGGGGAGCCGAAAGGGGTATCATCAGATATATGACCTTCCCTGTGTTGCTCTCGTCCTCTTCCGGTCATGTTGACGGATGCGAAGGCTGGGCCTCACGAAGCACTCCTTTCATGATGTCTCTTTATGGCATGTGCGGACAATCGGTCAAACACCGATTGACGGCGCGGAGGTGCCACCTTGATTGGATATTGCCGACAATGGGCTGAATGGATTGTCACAAGTCGGCATCCTCTTCGACAACAAGGGGAAGTGGTTTGGAGAGACTCCAATTCCAGCTTGTTTGCCAAGAATTGTCGCAGGTTAGGCTCAACAGAGCCTGAACAACCCCGTGGAGAGGCCTTTCTGGAGCGTACAAGGGATGATGCTCCGTTCTTCTTATCCCTGCAGAAGGGATTAGTACTGAATAGTACTTTGGCGCTAGCTTCGCCGACAGGTGCGAGCTTAGTGCCTGATGAATCGGAGAGCGGAGCACGCTGTGGTGCTTTGCCCGCTATTCTGCTGCGAAGGGGATCAACCTCAGATAACACTGCGGTCTTAGCCTTGCGGCTGCGAACCCAGTGAATTCGTTGTGGTACAATAGCTTCGCTTGTGCGAGCGAGGCTAACAGGAGGCTTTGCTGCCTTTGACTCAGATGACGGTATGATTGCCGTCGTGACTTTATGGCTGGCAGCATCGTCAGGGCAGATGAGCATCTTACCCTTTTCTTCGCGGGAGAGGCGCAGTCTCGGCGTGACTACTCCGGGAGCTTTGGTTGAAGACTCCTGTTTAGGCTTCCATATCAGCCTTGACAGGGGACGCCTAGGTTCGCAAGGAACCTGAATAGCCACAAGCGGGGCTGCGGGGTGCTGGCAGGATTCTGCCTCTGGTTTCTGATTTGAAACCTTGGCCATGAAGACCTTCCTGTGCTTCCGTGCTCGAAGCATCAGGCCACCCCCAGAGAGGACTTCTTCAAATCTTCCTTGATCGATCTGGATGACCAGGTTCTCAGAAGTGCAGGATCTGGGCTGCGGGCATGTTTCCTTGTTGCGCCAGAGAACTGCGGCAGGTTTGCAGAGAACCTTTTCCGTCTCTACAGAGACTTTGCTTGAAGATTTAGCCAGAGAAGATCTGGCTGCACCGGCTTTTCTGAATTCAAAGATAGACCCGAAGGTCTGTTCGTCGCATTGCGACACTTGATTCTCAGCAGAGGAGAATACAATCCCCAGCGGAGTCGCCATCTTGTTTTCCATTATGTTTGCAAAGGGGGAAAACTTACAAAAAAGGTTGAGGAGCTAAATTACAAGTATTCTCAAAAGATTACAAGTAGATCTCCTCAGAGATTCTGGGAAAATGTGCCGATAGGAGTCTGGTCAGCGCGCGACCACTTTGTCCCTTTGACGATGCGAGCGATGAGATTCCCTTCTCGCCTGGTTCCGGGAATCAGAGAATAGAGGATTGGTAGAACCCTCTTGCTGCTTCTCAAAATCGCCTTCAATAAGGAATTCCTTCTCGCCTGGTTCCGGAGATTCCTTGAGAAGAAGGACGATGTTAGGGTATCAACACCCTGATTAGAGAAAGCAATTCTCTAAAAGGTCTCTGAATTCAAGAGCACGCGGTGCCTTGTGAAGAAGCCTCTGCTTGTGGAGTCTTCTCTCTCCTGATGCCTCTCCGTTGATCGATCTCTCCTTCTCTGTTGATTTCTCTCGATTGATCGATCTATCTCCCCTCTCCTTGTACCCCTGGCGGGCTATTTATAGGGAGAGCAAGGGTATAATCGTCCCCTTTGAAGATATGGAAACAGATTGAACCGAATCTGTTTGAATCTGGAAAGTAGCCTTACTGCGAGGCTAGGATAGCTTCTGCGGAGCTAGAAAATGGCAAGTCGGTTGATCTGTTTTGATCCTTTCCATATTGTTAGGAGATTCTCCCTGATCCTCTTACTCGTTTCAAGAGAGTCAAGAGATTGCGGCAATCACCTGCCATATTTGAATCCTGATTGGATTTGATTAGATTGAATCCGATCTCATCAGGAGATTTTGATTGGTCAAAGGTTGACCATAGCAGGCTGATAGCGGAGCTGCCCGCTTTGAAGCTCATAGCGGAGCTAGAGGCAATCTTTGGCGAGGTCCGAAAAGAGGCTTTTCGGCGAAGCTATCAGTCAGCTTCCTGGCGATGCTCTGGATGATGCTAGCCTCTCAAACGAGGCTATCTCCTTGGGCTAATGTAATGCTAAATGCTAGCATTTTAGACCTGCTGAGGTCTGTTTAGAAACAATCCGGGTTCACTGTTCTGCTTGCTGGATCAGTGGAGTCCAAACCGCTTCCTTGTCCCTTGGAGGTGGGTGAAAACTGGTCTTCAGCTCGTTTGTCCCTTGCCTTTTGTAAATGTCAACAAGTTTAGACATCGTTCGGACCAATGAGAATCTTGTCTTTTTTAAGTGTCAACAGCTCCATCGAAGAACATCTGCCACACTTCCTCTTCTGAGGTTGTGTTAGACTCGAAGACTTCATCTGGAATATCTTCGTGAAGTTTTAAGTGTTCCGAAACTGGATGGGCAGCCAAGAACTCTGCGAGGGCCTGACCTTTAACCGCCTTCTGAGGGGTAAAGATCATGTCGTATTGAGACAAAAGAAGTGCCCATTTAGCCAATCTTGAATTCAGTGATCCTGGCTTTATTATGAGGAGACACAATAATGGTTCACTCTAGAGATGACATGTATGGTTTGGCCGACCAAATAATGTCGCGTCTTCTGAACAGCAAAGATGAGAGCTAAACACTCTTTCTCGATGGGATTATAGCGAGATTTCGCGCCCTATCAGAGTCCTGCTTATTAATAAATGGCTTGCTCGTGACCATTGTCGTCCTTTTGAGCGAGGAGGGCACCGAGAGAATAGTCCATAGCTTTTACATAAAGCAAGAATGGCTTCCCTGATGTAGGGGCCACTAAGACTGGAGGCTTTGTGAGGTACCTCTTGATGTCTTCATAAGCTTCCTGGTAAGCTTGATCCCATACGAAGGAAACACCCTTTTTCATGAGTCGGGTGAACGGCTGACAACGGCCTGAAAGGTTTGCGATGAACCTTCTAATATACGCCAACCTTCCTTGTAGCCCTCTAAGCTCTTTGAGATTCTTCGGTGGATGCATGCTTTGAATGGCCTTGACTTTGTCTGGGTCAAGATGAATCCCTTTTGACGTAACAATTAACCCAAGGAACTTGCCACTTGACACTCCCAGAAGGATTTTGTCGGATTCATTTTCAGTTGATGAGCCCGCTGACTGATTTTTCCTGCACACAAAAATTAGAATATTAGATTAAGAATAGATCGTGCGAGGAATCAGTTCTAATCCGCGGTAGCAGGGCTATGCGGGTCGTGATCCTCAGGGAGGGACTGCGATGGAAGCGTTAAGCAAGTTTCTCTAAATTTATCTTTTTTAGTTAATTTGTTAGTCACGATGGTAAAGAAAAGTGGTATTTACAATGAATGGGGGTAGAAAAGAATATGGAGATGAGTTGTATTTATTCTACAAAAAGGAAAAGAAAAGAAACGAAAAGAAAAGAAAACTTACTTGAGATTGGTTGAAGAAAGAACGTGAAAACCTTACATGTTCTACCTTGCTTAGGAGGCGTTCCACGAATAGATCATAAGATCGATCTCAATCCCTGTGCACATTATATCGTCAAGCATACTCAAGTACGAAGTGATGCGTAGCTTGGAGGAGACGTCTTCATGAACTATCGCTGGTTCTCACAGAGCTTAGTTATACGTGCTTATGAAATCCACTTGCATGTTCATCAACAACCACAAGATCACAGAGAAAAAGAAAAAAAACAAAAAAAAAATACACATAAGAATAAAGAACAAAAGAAAAGTAATTACCTTTATTGCTTTATCAATGGCAGAGAAAAGAAGATACATCGGTGTCACGCTCAATATAATCCTCTCTCTCTCTTGAAAATAAAAAGAAAAGAAACCCTAATTTACAAAAGAAAACCTAGAAGAAACCCTAATTTTGGCCCTTGGCTCTTCTCTGGACGCTGGACACCCTTTGCATTGCACTGCAGGTGATATTTATAGGTGCAGAAGGCTACAGAGTCCTGGATAAACATCACCACGAAAATTGGGATCTGGATGAGATCAAAGTGCCGCGTTTCCGCGGCTTTTGCCGCGGATCCGCGGCGCTTTAGTGGTTTCTGGCCACGCGCTTTGGCGCGTGGCTTCTCCTGGTCCGTTCCTCTGGCTCCTGCTTCTAGAAGTGTGATCCTGGCCTTTTAATCTGGATTTTCGAGATAACTTGGTAATCAAGTTACTCTTAATCCAGATTTCTTCAAATCTTCTTCCCACGAATTTTCTTCTTATCTTGGCCTTTTATCCTCATCCTGCATGTGTTTTAGGGTTGGATAGAAGTCTATCCTTCCCTAATCTCTGATATTTGCAACTTTTAGCCCTTGTATTTGCATTTTGACTCTTTGTATTTGCGCTTTTTCACCTGGGCTTCAAACATGGGCTTGGATCTGGGCTTTTGGGGCTCTTTAGGCTTTATTTATTGCTAAAATAACAATTCGAGGCCTGCACACAATAAATTACAAATTATTAATAAATGTGCAGAATTAAATGAATAAATATGAAAATGTGATGGTAAATATGATGATAAAAATGCACTTTTGACTACCAATCACCGCATTATGTCGAACATCGTTCTCAGATCGCGAAGATGGTCATCCTTATTGCGGCTTTTGACAGCAATGTCGTCACATAGCATTCCACCGTTTTTCGAAGATGGTCGCGGAAGATTGTACTCATTGGCCGCTGATAGGTTGCTCCGGCGTTCTTCAGTCCGAAGGCATTACGGTATAGCAGTATACCCCCAATGGTGTTCGGAACGAAGTATGCTTTTCGTCGTCGGGGTGCATTTTGATCTGGTTGTACCCGGAAAAGCCGTCCATGAAAGACATCCTTTCGAATCCACATGTGTTGTCGATCATGACATCAGTGATGGGAAGCGGGAATTCGTCTTTAGGACAGGCCGTATTGAGATCACGGTAGTCGATGCAGATCCGTATTTTTCCGTTCTTCTTGAGGACGGGGACGATATTAGCAACCCAATCTGGATGCTGTTCCTCCCGAATGAAGCCACATGCAATGAGCTTATGGACTTCGGCCTCAATAGCCTCCATAATGTTCGGGCGAAACCGCGTTGTTGCTGCTTGACTGGCCTGACGTCGGGCTTGATGTTCAGACGGTGCATGGCTACTTGCGGATCGAGTCTGGGCATGTCTTCGTAGCTCCATGCGAAGACGTCTATATACTCCTTTACGAGTATTATCAGTTCTTCCTTCTCTGTAAGTGATAGGCTTTCACCTGCATCACCTTGTCTTCAGTAGGTGATTCGCGCAGTTCGAATCGTTTTTCCCATTGGAGATCTAATTGCTGGGCCATGGTTTCTCATCAGTAGCTTCTGCAGGCTCCAATTGACTGCTCGAAGTCATATTAATGGTGAGGTTTTTGAACATCATTCCCACACTGATGTCTGAGTCCCACTCGGAGGATGAGGCTGAATGTGATGGAATTGGTTCATGGTCTTTGGCTTGAACCGTTGCTGACGATGTGGGTGTAACATATTCCAACCCCCTGCGTGTACTATCATAGTAATTTACAGGCTTCCCTTTAGGCACAAAGTCATGCATCAAACTGCGCCTTCCTTTTCCAAAATTCAGGCCTCCTCCATGCTTTAGGTCGTACCCCATTTTCTTCATAATATGGCGCGCTGGCCGCGCGTAATGAAAGAATTGTGGAGTGTCTGAGTCTGAACTTGAATCTGCGGCCGTGGGTCCCTGTGGTTGGGTTCTACCGAAGATTATCGGTAACTGACCTTCTTTGGATGGCGGGATCACCAAAACGGCTCCTTCTGCGGATTCCATGGGCGTACTGGACGCACTTGGCTTATGTAAAGGCATGTGTAGAGAGCAATCCGTAATGGATTCAAATAGCCCAACACTCGCAGGATAATCAAAAGAAATATTATCATTAATTACCCATTCACCTTCATCCTCTGAAGGAGTATTACATAGGGGATTATTGAGACATGCTATAATTGGTTCACCAATCAGAATGGCTGGCATGCCTACTTCGGATTCTGAATCCGCCTCGTTGCCACTTTCATCGTCGTCCGACAATGGTTCTTTAGGTGTTCCACCGGCCTCTTGATACAGGAGAGCGTCAGTGAAGTAATTTTTCACCCCTTTGAATGGTTGCTTCTCAGCAAAGATAGTTCGTACTGTCGCGTCATCTTCAACATATTTGAAGCATTGGTGCAGAGTGGAGGGAACGATCTAGTTGGCGTGGATCCATGGTCGTCCAAGCAACAAGTTGTACGACGTGTCGGCATCAATGACATAGCACGTCACTTCTGACTTCAGGCTCCCTATTCGGCAACGAAGTCAAATTTTCCCAAGTGGATGACTACTCCCGGCATTGAAACCATATATTGTAGTGGTGGTTGCGGACAACCTATACAGCGGTATGCCGAGGAAGTAGAGAAGCCTTTTGGGATGATACTGAGTGCGGAGCCCGGGTCAACTTGTACTCTTTCAATGCACGTCGAACCGATATATCCGTGTAGTACAGAGGTCGATCGTGCTTGTTGTCTTTGAGAAGCATATCTTCTGCCGTGAATGTAATGGCAGGCACCTTTGATTGTGTGTGATGACATTCTGGGTAAGGAGGCTGAACGTCATTGCTAGGGACCTCTGTCATGTATGTCAGAAAGGATTCTGAATTGGCTAGCGCATCCCTGAGTGTTTCTCTTGTCTCTTTTGAGAGACGAAGGAGCTCGTGTATTGTGATACGAGCCGGGATATTAGCCAGCTGGGCCAATATGTCAAAACGGAAGGACGTATCCAACCCTGGGCCTGATGGTTTCTTGAACACTTGATCGAACCGTACCTCCTTAGGCTTTTCTTTTCCCTTTGTTAGAACTGGAGCGGATGCTGGTATTTGTACTGACGTCATTTGCTGTTGTATCTCGTCAGTAGACTTCTCATACTGTCTTAAGTATGATTTTTCAGATCGGGTGCCCGTCTGTTGAGGCGCATCGGCTTGCGTTGCACAAGCATGCTTTTCTCCTTCTGAATCGCTGAGGGAAGCTGACGTAAGATTGCCGTCGTCCGGCAGGATGGAGATGACATTGCAAGATTTGCCCTTTGACTTGGGCTTCTTTGAATCCCACTGTTCGTCTTGGACGAGGTCTGGGTGTATCCACATGACTTCCCCTGTCTCCAATGTTAAGGGAACAAGACCCTTATTATTTTGAGTTGTAGCTGGAGGATGCTTGACGTCCAACCGTGGCGTAGGGGCTGGACAGGTCCCGTCAGGAACTGTGACCTTTGGGATTTTGCCGAACTCGAGGGTCACCATATTAGCAATGACTTTCTTCTGTTCTGACTTCAGTGTCAGGACCCCTGCGTCAATCAAGGCTTGAATTCTGTCCTTGAGAACATAGCACTTGTCGGTAGGATGGTGAATCATCCTATGATAGAGACAGTATTTGGGGTCGTTTGTGCGTCCTATCTCATTGGGACGCCGAGCATCTGGAAGCTTCATTTTATTCCTTTTGTGAAGCAAATGGAATATCGTGATCACCTGATCGTCTCTGAAGGAGTATTGTTTTGGAGGGAACTTAGACTCCTGATTATTGAAGCCGCTCTTCTTGGCTTTTGACTGCACATCCCCGGACAATTCAACGGACATAGTCTCCTTCCCTTTGGCTTGAGAAGACTACGCCATGTCGCTACGTCCTTTATTGTTCATACCCCATTTGCCTTTGGGGGTAGATGGTTCGAACTTTTTAGCCGACTTTTCGGCTATCTCAGCTTGTTCGACTAATTCTTTTCAAATGTGGGCCTTGACAGCCCCCATGCGAACTTCTACCTGGTCCAAGAAGTTGTGCCTACATGTCTGTAAGAGCATGGGTAGTGGCATCCCTACTGGGCACATCAAGGATAAGTTCCTGAACCGTTAAATATAGTCACGGACAGATTCGCCCTTCTTCTGTATGGTGGAGAGGAGCTTGTCCATGGTTACCTCAGTATCGTCCTTATAGAAACGAGAAAGGAACCGGGTTTCCAGGTCGATCCAGGAATTGACAGAGCTCGGAGGGAGACTTCGGAACCAATCAAATGCCACCCCCTTTAAGGTGCCAATGAACAGTCTAGCCATGATGGCGTCATTGTCTATAACATTACCAGTCTGAGACCGGAAGTAGTAGATGTGCTGATTTGGTGAACTCTTACCATCATACGTATGCAACATTGGTGGTTTGAACTTCGGTGGATATGGTACCGAATCCCACTCCAATGGGTAAGGACGGACTGCCCCTACTTTCTTTAATTCATCCCTCAGAGCTAGGGATGCGATTTGAGCTTGGAGGCCTTTAAGGACTTCGGCGTCTAAAGAAGAACCTTCTTTGGATTTCTCCGTCTTTGGCTGCTCATTGCTGAAATGTTCCTCCTCATCGTGATTGCTCCTGGCATCATTGTCATTGCGATTGCTGAGGAGTTGAGCGAGCATCTGTTGAATGTTATCCAGGGTTTCTTGCTGGGTTTTGAAAGTTTGCTCCTGAGCTTCAAGGGCCGACGAAGGTCGTCGTTGACACTATCAGCCATATTGACTGATACTTTGTCTGTTCGCATTGAGCTAACTGTCGCTGAAGAGGCGTACCCACTGTCTTCATCTTCTTCATCCGATGGTTGGAGTGATCTTGTGGGCTGTGACGAGGCTAGGGCCGTCGAGGAAGAAGGCTGCTCGTAACTGTAGGGTATCGCCACCCTAGATCTGGTGTTCCGGAAAACACCTTCTTCATGCACCAAGACTTCTCCTAAGCCTGGACTATAATCTGGATCTGGGGAGCTATAGGGGTGTCGTCAGATGTTTGTCTTCCCCTGCATAACTCTCGTCCTCTTCCGGTCATGTTGACGGATGCAGAGGATGGATCTCGCGAGACGCTCCTTTTGCGATGCTTTACAGGGGCTTGTACCGACAGCCGATGAAAAACTGATCGCCGACCTGGGGAGGTGGCGAAGATTGGTGCTAGCCGGCAATGGACCGAGTGGAGTGTCACCAACTGACATCCCACTTGTTGACAACAGGAAGAAGAGGTCTGTTCATTTGTCGACAATTCCCGCAAGTCAGGCCAAGCATGGCCTAAACGATCTGGTGCAGAAGCTCCTTTGGATAGCGCATAGGAGAATGTCTTGTTCCTTTTATCCCTGCAGAAAGAATTAGCACTGAATAGTGCTTTAGTTCTAGCTTCGCCAATAGACGCGAACTTAGTGCTTGACGCACTGGAAAGCGGAGCACGCTGTGGTGCTTTACCCGCTATGCTGCTGCGAAGGGGATTAGCCTTAGATAATAATTTGGCTCTAGCTTCGCGGTCATGAACCCTGCGCGTACGCTGTGGTACAGTAGCTTCGCTCATGGGAACAAGGCTGGCGCAAGGCGTTGCTGCTGTTGAACTGGGCGACGGTATGATTGCCGTCGTGACTTCATGGTCGGTAGCATTGCTGGAGCAGAGAGGCATCTTGCCTTTTTCTTCGCGAGAGAGGCGCGGTTTTGGCGTAGCTACGCCTGAGGCTTCGGCCAGAGACTTCTGTTTAGGCCTCCACATCCGCTTTGGCAGAGGAGACTTAGGTTCGCAAGGAACTTGATTAGCCACACGAGAGGCTGGAGGGTGTTGGCAGAATTCTGCTTCTGGTTTTTGCTTCGAAACCTCGGTCATGGAGACCTTTCTATGCTTCCGTGCTCGAAGCGTTAGACCACCCCCAGAGAGGACTTCTTCAAATCTTCCTTGATCGAACTGAACCACCAGGTTCTCGAAGGTGAAGGACTTAGACTGCGGGCGTGCTTCCTTGTTGCGCCAGAGGATCGCAGTAGGTTCGCAGAGAACCTTTTCTGTCTCCGCAGAGACTTTCCTTGAAGATTTAGCCGAAAGGCTCTGGCTGCACCGGCTTTTCTGAATTCAGAGTTAGACCTGAAGGTCTGTTCGTCGCATTGCGACACTTGATTCTCGGCAGTGGAGAATTTCGTCCCCAGCGGAGTCGCCATCTTATTTTCCATTGATTTACAAAGGGGAAAACTTACAATAAAAAGGGTTTGAGGAGCTAAATTATAAGTATTCTTAAAAAGATTACAAGTAGATCTCCTCAGAGATTCTGGAGAAGTGTGCCGATAGGAGTCTGGTCAGCGCGTGACCAATTTGTCCCTTTGACGATGCGAGCGATGAGATTCCCTTCTCGCCTGGTTCGGGGAATCAGAGAACAGAAGGTTGGTAGAACCCTCTTGCTACTTCTCAAAACCTGCCTTCAATTAGGAATTCCTTCTCGCCTGGTTCCGGAGATTCCTTTAGAAGAAAGTATTAGGGTATCAGCACCCTGAATAGAGAAGCAATTCTCTATAAAGTCTCTGAATTCAAGTGCACATGGTGCGTCGTGAAGAAGTCTCTGCTTGTGGAGTCCTCTTGTGCGTGTCGTCTCAGAAAAAGCTCTTCCAAGAAGTCCTCCCTCCTTATGCCCCTGGCGGGCTATTTATAGGAAGAGCAAGGGTATAATCGTCCCCTTGAAGATATGAAAACAGATTGAATCGGATCTGTTTAAATCTGGAAAGTAGCCTTGCTGCGAGGCTAGGATCAGCTTCTACGAAGCTAGAAATGGCAGGTCGGTTGATCTTCTTGATCTGTTTTGATCCTTTCCATATTATTGGAGGATTTCCCCTGATCTTCTTACTCGTTTTAGAAGAGTCAAGAGATTGTGTCAATCAACTGCCGAATTTGATCTCAGACTTGATCTTGATTGGATTTGATCACAATCTTGATTAGATTTGATCTCATCTGGAGATTTAATTGGTCAAAGGTTGACCATAGCAGACCAACAGCGGAGCTATCGCGTTGAGCTCACAGCGGAGCTGGAAGGCGCACTTGGCGAAGTCAGAAGAAAGCTCTTCAGCGGAGCTAGATAACATCTGTGGCGAAGATACCGAACATCCTTCTACGCGGTTGTGTAGCTTCAAGCGAAGTTAACTCTCTGCAGAGTTGCGCTTCAGCAGTTCAGGGGAAGCTATAAGTTAGCTTCCTGGCGAGGCTTTGAATGGCTTCAAGGTGAAGTTAGATGATTTTAGCCTCTCAGGCGAGGCTATCCCTTTGGGCTCATGTGATGCTAAGTGCTAGCATCTTTAGACCTGCTGAGGTCTGTTCAGAAATAATTCAGGTTCACTGTCTACTTGCTGGATCAGTGGAGTCTAAGTTGCTTCCCTGTCCCTCGGAGATGGGTGAAAACTGGTCTTCAGCTCGTCTTTCACTTGTCTTTTGTAAATGTCAACAAGTTTAGACATCGTTCAGACCAATAAGAATCTTGTCTTTTTTAAGTGTCAACAGGCATAAAGCGAATGAATGTCGTAGTCGTCTTAAAAAGAACAAGAAGAACCATCCACAGGCAAACTTGACCGACCATGCGTCGCCAAGCCTTTCAGCTGTGGTGTCAGAAGTGAACCTGACAACCAACAATAAGGATTGGTGGGTAGACACTGGGCCTACTCGGCACATCTGCTCTGAGAAATTATTATTTTCTGAATATCAAAAACTAGAGTAAGATGAGCAACTATTCATGGTAAATTCAGCCGTCTCAAAGGTTGAAGGAAAAGGAAAGGTCATCCTGAAGTGGACATCTGGAAAAGAGCTTACTCTGAACGATGTGCTGCATGTTCCAGATATCCGCAAGAATATGATCTCTGGATCAATACTTAGTAAGAAAGGATTTAGAATGATAAATTTGTACTTACTAAGGGAGGGATGTATGTAGGAAAGGGTTATCTTGTTGATGGACTTTTTAAAGCCAATGTTGCAGTGGTAGACAAAAAGTCTGTGTATTTGTACCCGAAGCTTATAAATAAAGAAAAATTTTCTGTTTATTTGCTTGAGTCTCCTACTTTATGACATGCTAGATTAGGGCATGTAAATTACAAGTCTTTAAAAAACTTGTCTAATGTAGGATATATTCCTAAACTCAACTTGGAAGAAATTCGCAAGTGTGAGATTTGTGTTGAGGCCAAGTTGGCGAAAAATTCATTTCACTCAATTGATCGAAATACAGAACCTTTAGGATTAATTCATAGCGATCTGTGTGACTTGAAGTTTATGCCAACTAGAGGCGGTAAAAAGTATTTTATTACTTTTATTGATGACTGTACAAGATACTGTTATGTGTATCTTTTAAACAGTAAGGATGAGGCAATAAATATGTTTATAACATATAAAGCCGAAGTTGAGAATCAACTCAACAAGAATATCAAGATTCTAAAATCCGATAGAGGCGGAGAATATGAATCAAATGATTTTAGTGAGTTATGTGCTAAATTTGGTATAATCCATCAAACAATAGCACCATATACTCTTCAGCAAAATGAAATTGCTGAACGGAAGAACAGAACTTTGAAGGAGATGTTCAATTCCATGCTCGTAAGTTCTGGAGCTCCGCAGAACTTGTGGGGGGAAGCTCTGTTAACTGTAAATTATATTTTAAACAAAGTATCCCACAAGAAACTTGATCTTATACCATTTGAGTTATGGCATGGAAGGACACCTTCCTACCATTACCTCAAAATGTGGGGGTGCCTTGTAAAGGTGCTGGCACCATTACCTAAAAAGACTAAGTTAGGAGTAAAAACTATGGACTGCATATTCATAAGATATGCCTTGAATAGTAGTGCCTACAGATTTCTAATTCATAAATCAGAAATACCAGATATTCATGTAAATATGATTATCGAATCTAGAGATGCTATGTTCTTTGAAGACATCTTTCTATACAAACGGGAAGCAGATAAGACTTCTGGGAAAAAACACATGAGATGGCATTCAGGGACGAAAGCCCCGAGGAACCGACTGTTAATGCGGAAATTGAACCAAGAAGAAGTCAGAGATCTAGAATCTCAAAATCTTTTGGTCCAGATTTCATAGCATACGCTATTGAAAGCGAGCCTCAAACATTTACAGAGGCTATGTCAACCCCAGAAGCACAAATGTGAAAAGAAGCTATAAATAGCGAAATAGAATCCATACTAAGTAATCATACTTGAGAATTGACAAACTTGCCTCCTGGCAGTAAAAAATTTGGGTGTAAGTGGATTTTCAAAAGAAAATTAAAATCCGATGGATCTATCGATAAGTACAAGGCTAGATTGGTAGCCAAGGGTTATCGACAAAAAAAAGGACTTGGCTACTTCGATACTTATTCACCAGTAACAAGAATAATATCCATTCAGATGTTGATTGCAATTGCAGTATTGCATAACTTAGATATCCATCAAATGGATATCAAGACTGCATTCTTAAATGGTGAATTAAATGAAGAAATATATATGGAGCAACCTGAAGGATTTATAGTCAAGGGCCAAGAACACAAAGTGTGTAAATTGGTAAAATCCTTATACGATCTAAAGCAGGCTCCAAAACAATGGCATGAGAAATTTGATAGTGTCATGATCAAAGATGGATTCACTATCAATGAATGCGATAAGTGTGTTTACACTAAAACAGTTGGAAATGCATGTATCATTGTTTGTCTTTATGTAGACGACATGTTGATACTTGGGGCTAATATTGAAATTATTAAGTCCACTAAAAGAATGTTATCTAACAGTTTTGACATCAAGGATCTGGAGGTTGCTGATGTAATTTTAGGATTTAAAATCACCAGAACACCAGATGGAATCAGTCTATCTCAGTCTCACTACGTTGAGAAGATAATAGAAAGATTCAAGGATCATGGGATAAAAGAGAATACTAATTCTTTTCTCCCACACATCCATCTTCATAAGAATGCAGGAACTAGAATACGCCAGTTGGAGTATTCTCAGATTATCGGAAGTCTAATGTATTTGATGAATTGCACTATACCTGATATTGCTTACGTTGTAAGCAAGTTAAGCAAATACACTAGTAATCCTAGTGATTAACATTGAACTGCTCTACTACGAGTATTGGGTTACATATCACATACCAAGAAATATGCCTTGAGATATAGTCAGTATCCACCTGTACTTGAAGGATATAGTGATGCTAATTGGATTGCAGATTCTGAGGAATCAAAATCAACTAGCGGATACGTATTTACTCTAGGAGGAGCAGCGGTATCCTGAAATCTTTCAAGCAAACGTGTATTGCCCGTTCCACTATGGAATCAGAATTCATAGCATTAGATAAGGTCAGAGAAGAAGCAGAATGGCTTTGACAATTTTTAGAAGATATACTATTATGGCAAAAGCCAGTGCCCGCTATATACATACACTGCGATAATCAAGCAGCTATTTTTAGGGCACAAAATGTTATATACAACGGTAAGTCTAGACATATTCGTCGTAGACATAATACTGTGAAACAGTTGCTCTCAAATAGAATTATCTCTATTGACTTTGTCTCATCAAAAGATAATTTAGCGGATCCGCTTACTAAAGGTTTAAGTGGAGAGCGTATAAACTGCGCATCGAGGGGAATGGGTCTAAAAGCCTAACCTTACCGAGTCAGCTTAATGGAAACCTCACTTAGCGACTGGAGATCCCACATACTAAGTTCAAGAGGAAAAACTAGTTATGATTGACTCAGCAAGTAAGCACTTGGGAGCTTGACTCCAAACCATTCCTAAGGTGTACATAAGTGATTTTCTATAAGTGGATTAAGGATAAGCTTAAACGCTTTTAATGATGCCTATATCTGTTACTAAACAAGTGGAGTAGAGTAAACTACTCTTAATAGGACGGTCACCTATGTGAGTATAGAGTTGGGTCGGCTCTTTGGTAATTTCTATGGAGGCTGTTATTCCCTAAAGATACTCTCTGAAATCAAGAATGTCCAGGTCCAAAATGGACACAACCAAGAGCCAAAGTTGATTTGAAAAGTCACTGTGTGAAGCTTGTTGACTTGGCTTACACTAACGGCTAACAGTTCAAGACCTAGTTCACTGATTAGCCAGTAAGTCTGATAAAATTTTTGCCATGGAAGGTTCAAGACCTAATTCACCTATCCTGATATAGTTTCTTTCTAAAGTACCTTTCACAATAGAGTCAGTCTCTTTGTGTGTCAATTCCTTGAATCTCCATTCGTTGTGGGGGATTGTTGGAATATGAAGAATATATATGTGAATCTTTGAATTGAATTACGGCGAGATCTGTTGATCGAATCAATTGGATGATGGTTGGAGTGTGTTCACCTTCCATTGGGGATAAACGCGGTATATTCACATGTTCAATTCCGACTTCGAATGAATGAGATATTTAAGTCTAAAGATTGCCTAATTCAAAGCCAAATGGGACTAAAAATAGCTAAAGGCATTTAGTCTCACATTGGCCACGGGATGGAAGTTCGTAGTGTTTAAATAGAGAAAATTGAGAACAAAGGGTGTGCCCTTTGGATACTTAAAGTTTTCGCGCGCGATTGGGAGAGAACCATGCCCGCACATACGTGCGCGTGCCGCCTCTGGTGGCGGCGGCGGCGGCGGGCCGGCCGGTGCCGGGCTCGGGCTCGGGCACGGGCTCGGGTCCGGGTCTGGGTCTGGGTGCGGGTGCGGGTTCCCTACCCGGTCTGATTCTTTTTGAACTGGGTCTCATGGGTATGGGTTACGCGGACATACCCGTTCCGCTATCCGGATCCGAACCGCCCCGCCAACAGACCCCCTCCGCTATCTGAATCCGAGCCGCCCCTCCAACGGCTGTCTGTAAACCGTCGCGGCAGTTGGGCGGTTGGACGGTTGCGGCGGTTGAACCGAACCGTTGTAATGGTTCAGACCGAACCGTTGCAACTGTTCGTTGGGTTCGGACCAGATTGCCCCTCCTGGAGCGCTATAAATAGCGCTCCGTATTCTCAATTGAAAAAAACACCAACAACGAAAACTCTCTCTCTCTGCGTTCTGAACTGAGGCTCTCTCTGCGTTCTGAATTGGGAAGTGAAGTTCTGTCTTGAAGTAACTTCCAACGGAAAGTGGGAAATTCAGTTTCCGAAGCGACTTCCAAAAGAGATTCTGCAAAAATTCGTTCTGAAAGAGGGCTCAGAAAATTCAACAGATTCTTTAAAGAATTGTTGTCTGAATCTGGGACTTCCGAAGAAGAATATTCTTCAATCTTCCTTCTTCCTCTATAGTGGGTGCTCCTCCAAAGTAAAGGCAAATATTCTCCGAAATTTGTCTTTATCCCGCTGCTTCAATAATCTTGTGAAGGTACTGGTTAACTACGGTTCGACCGTACGGTGATTTGGTAGTGCTATCCAAATACCGTGAAGGAGTGTTGTATGAGACCAGCGTCCAGTAACCCGTTAGCACTGGTGTGGGGGACGTAATTGTCTTAAGGAGATTCGCTTTAAGCGTACCTCACTCCAAGTACTGTATAAGTGAATTAATTTCTTTATACAGGGGATATACTGATATCAGTATATTGAGACTGATTTATATCAGTCTAATTGGTGTTTAACCAAGGAAGGAAATTGAAAGGTGGTTCTTAAATTAAGGAACGTTCTATTGAACGAAAAACCTCCCACCTGATATTTACCGACCTGGCCAATTAGATTGTTGATATTTCAGTGATATTGATTAGTTGTCAGATTGATCTCAGAAACCAACTTGTGATTCAAAGATTATAGGAGGATTTGGAAATGAGAGGAGGTAATATAAGACACCATTAGTTCCCATCATACAACTGTAATAATGATTCCAGCCCTAGTGTTGAACTTATGTCTGATGAGATATTGACGAAAGTCCGAGATCCAAGATCACTACAATAAATTTTCAAAACACATGTCATATGAAATGAGCAAGAATGTCACGTTCTTACTTGCTAGAGCGTCAGTGCAATTAGCCTTAATTTCAATTACATATTAGTATCTCATTTTTAAATACTTATTTGAGTTCTTTCTATCTTCTTTAGATATACTAAATAAGTACAGAATATATATAAAATAACATAACTTTTTATGTCAGTTTGCATCTATTATTTTTATTTTTTTTAACCTCGTAAAGACACGGAAATGACTCAAAAAAGTACCGTACTTTTGCTAGTTTGGATAGCATTGCGGAATCGAGGGGTCTTCCCCTAGTGACCTCCATGCCCTCCTCTCCTGGGATCTCCTGCCATTCGGGATGTAAAGCTCACAAGAACAAAGTCCAAGTGAGGGCGAGCGCCGTGGTCTCATGGCCACTGAAGAAGAAGGTCCTGCACTCATCCACAAGCTCCCTTGGCGTATATTGAGCAATAATCACCATGTTCCTAGCAAGCAATAACCCTAAGAGATTGCTATGAGTACCGTTATAGCTCGATGCTTCTTCCTTCGATGGGGGCTCAACAATGGCGAAGAGGAGCTGATCGATCTCCTCCCCTAGCTTCCGGGCTTCATAAGAGGAGCTTGCCAATTTCAGCAGCATTCCTTATGATGTCCATCTCAACATCATCAATCTCATGGCTGTTTGTGGAGGATTATGCTTCCAATTTTCTAGCATTTTGGATGTGGTTTCCACCATTATGTTCACCATTCCCTACAAAATATACTCATAAAGTTGCAAAATTATCAATACTAAAATATCGATATGAAGAAAGACATATTGGATATTAATGTTTTTGGTGGGTGTTCTTATGGGAGTTAATGTATAGTTGACTACTCATGTATCTGATGGGAGCACAAATATATCAATATCCTTGCTTCATGTATAAAATCTATGGACACATATTGCATGTCTCATTCACAAAGATTATCAAATTGCATAGAAAAAACATTTATCTTGTAAAATAAATAAATTATATTAAAGAATATCATATACAAAATTAAAAGCACTAAATGCATGCCCCTATTCTTCTCTTTACAGCTAGTTATAGCATTAGGGAACAAGGCATCATTCTAAATCTAATCTTACATTGCTCATGAGATTCTCATGTAGAGCTACTACTATTCTTTCCCAACAAGAGAACAGAACAAAAGCTAGCACCATTTTGTTCGACTTAGTTGCTAAGTTGACATTACTTTCATCAATTAATTATTTTTTAATTCAAAAGTAGAACTTTTAACGAAGAAATTTGTAAGAGAGAATTTTAGAAAAAGATTGAGATTATGTCATTGAGAGAGAGAGAGAGAGAGAGAGAGAGAGAGAGAGAGAGAGAGTTACATTCAAATTAGTCATGGAGAAAGCCGGCATGATGGTCTGCCTATGGTGAGCCCAGTCATCGCCCTCGCCTTCACCAATCCATTTCCAAACATTAGCTTTCTGTCCTGCCTGAACACATCGAGCTTCCTCCACTTCTTCCACAGAGCGCCGGAGAGAACCTTTTTCAGGAACTCCAGCTCCGCAACATACAAGAATGGCTCCGTGCCCAGCCAATACACAAAAATCTTCCCTACAAAGCATACATACATACATGCAACATAAATCCTAACTATGGAACATAACCCAATATTTGCATATATGTGACATAAGTTTCCATATGTGACATATATGTACCATATGTTTTCCTCCATAGAGAAAAATATGGGAAAACTTGTGAGTGCATATCATGAGTATGTGTAACACTTGGCCTAATTAATGTCTTAATTTTTGATTTTTGAATAATTTATTGTAACCCCCTGATCCCTGGTGTACGTATCACAGTATCAGTACTCGATACGACGTATAAAGTTGATCTGACCTTCCTGGTCATCTGATTTAGCCGATTTCAGTTTTAGATATTCTTTCCCAATATTTTAAATTTTTCAGGATTTTTCTGGACTATGTTGGAAAATCTCTGGAGTCGGTGTCGACCGATACCGATAAACGGCTCTACGATTTTTAATTTACAAACGGAGTTGAATTTTGAGAATCCGCTTTCACCTTATATCTTAAAATCGTATTTTTCACGTTATGGTATTTTTGGAAATTTTTCTGAATTTATTAAAAATCGGGCCAAACTGGTGTCACCTGGTATCGGTGATACACTCCAGGATTTTTAACTTGCAAACTAGATAATATTTCTAGAATCTGATTTCACATTACTCCGCAGCAGAATATTTGCTATTTTTTATAATTTTTGGGGACTATTCGGAACTAGGCAAATTTTAACCTATTAAAATAATATTACTTAATTAATCCTTCCTTTATTTTCTTCCTTCTCTTTCTTTTCTACAGGCTTCTTCCCCCACCGCCTTAACCCACCGCCATCTCTCTCTCCTCCTCCTTTTAAACCGTCTCTCTCTCCCCCCTAACTCTCTATCTCACTTCCTCTCTCTCTCTCAAGCTCTTTCTCTCTCATCCCCCCTCTCTCTGTGTGGGTTCTGTGGGCGCACCACGGCAGGCGCGCCGCCGGTGCCGGAGCCCCCGGCCAGGCGCCACGGCGTCCCGAGCTCAGGCGCCACTCTCTCCCCTTCTTCTTCTTCTTCTCCTCCTTCTTCTACTGTAAACTCCTCCCCCCTCTATTGCTCTCTCTCACTCTCTCTCTCCCCGCTATGTGCGTGGCCCCAGACCGTCGCCGGCGGCCTGAGCGCCGTCGTCGGCCTGGGCGACCGCCGGCGAGGCGGCCAGGCTGGGCCTGGCCGCTGCCCCGCTGCCTCCCTTTTTCCTTTCCCGCTCTCTCTTTCTCTCTCTCTTTCCCCCTCTCTGTGTGACCACCGCCGGCGGCTAGACCCGCCGCCGGCGGGTCTCGCTGGTCGCCGGCCAGCTAAGTTGGCCGGCCGGCCTGCAGAGGAGCGGCAGCGGCTACTGCCGCTGCTGCTGCTGTGTGTTGTTGGGTTCGGGTGTGAACCCGAACCCAATAACTCTATTGGGTTGGTACCCATTAACCCAAATTACCCAATATCCAAGTTATGGGTTTGGGTATTGGATCCAAACCCGACCCGTTATCTTACCAAACCCGCATCCAAACCCAATAAAGGTAATATTACAGGAAAACCCCCTGCTAATTCTTATTAATTGCATTTAAGATATTTTTATTACATATTTAACCCATTCTATTACTTTTAGTGTTCGGGCGATATCTGGAGCATCCGGTGTCCGATCTGGATGATTCTGGAACCGTTGCAATCGTGAGAAAGAGAGCTACCTTCCCATGGCTAGTTTGTGAGTGTTTTTCTTTTATAAATTATATTTATTTAGAGATCCTAAATTGATTGATTGCTTTCAGTCATAAATCTTGATTATGAATAAATCATTGTAACTGTTAATTAATAACTTGTACATTGTAATAGGAATAAACTATAATATTGCAAGTTGCTTCCTGATTTAATAGGTGATTTAATAATAATAACAATAAATACTAAAATATATAACTCTGACACAGTCAACATACCTGTACAGCCACTGACATTCGGGCCATATGTTCACCATATGCTTGGACACTATTATTTCATGTATTGTATCACAGTTAGATAACTATCGTTACATGTATACTGATCCACAGATACTCTATTACACTACACTGTCACTAGATATGAATGCTAGACACCGTTATTTCATGCACTGGTATCATCATTACACGGATACTGTAGTTCACTGGACATGGTATATTACATTATACACTGACCACTGTTATTACATGTACTAGTGATACACAGATATGTTACACGGATTATTGCTACACATATATGTTCCACTGGTACTCGGATATACCAATTCACGGAATACCGCATTTCATATTATTGTTATCATCGTTACATGGATGCTCGGTACACAGTTATGTCCTGTTTACACATCACTGTTACGCATGTATATATTGTTTCCATATTCTTGTCATATGGATCACTGTTTATATTGCATGTATATTCATGTATTCCTATTGCATGATTGTTTCCCGTTACTGATATTCCCGTTACTGGATACATGAGCTGTTGATATGCGATGTGTGGAACTAAGTGCCACGTAGATCCAAGCCACGGGGGCCACCTCTAGAATCCCACATCTATTGTTTTTCGTTTCCCGTTATCGTGTTTCGTGCTATCAACAGAGCTCATGTCCTGTTATCGTGTTACATGTATCATGTACTGTTCTTGTTCCTGATACCCTGTGTACATTAAATGTATGAGATATAAGATGGGGTTGGGGGAGACTTGACGGTTGACTAGATCTTGTCGGGTGGATGTCTGGATCCATTGTTTGTCCCACTGCGGGGGACGGGGTAGTGCTGGCTACCGTCTGTTATAACTCATGAGCTCCTGTTTCCCGTTATTATTTTAGCTCATTGAGTTCCTGTTACATGTTACAGCCTTAGCGGGCTGGCCCTAGTCTCAGCAGCCAGGGGTCTGTTTAAGGCCGTGATCTCGGGTATGCACGAGGTACACCCACCTGACTAGAGCTCCTTGACTATTGGGTTTCCAATTAACATAATAAAACAGTATACACAATAGTGACGTCGGGAACACTTGTTATTTGGTCACTCTCTCGTTTGGATAATGGTACCCGTATGCCATGTCCGGATGGGTTCGACTGGAGTGCGGGCTCCAGTATGAACTGCCAATGGTATGGGACACTGGAAGAGATTGATTGAAATACCAGGTGGTACTGATTGTTATTATTGTATAAATAACATGATTTGCCCAATCCATGTATCATATTGTTTAGTTGCACTTGTTACTAGTTCTGATCATTTATCCCTTCTCATGTTACCTGTATACTTTGTTACACTTCCTGATACATGTTATACTTTCTGTACACTACTCATGTACATCAATTTTCTGCATTGCATATACTCTGCTTTATGTATACCTTGCAAACATCATTACTGTATATGCACAACCCGGTAGTATGGTTCTGTTGCATGCTGCACATCTGCATGTTCCTTATTTATTATATAAAACTGGATACTACTGTAGACATGACCCGATGATAACCTACTAAGTTGTGATGATATTAAAATATGACATGTTTATATTTCTACTGCTTATTATATGCCTACTATATGGTATCACTGTTACAGAATCATGTATTATATATTATTATCGTGTCTGTATTACTATCGTATATATTACTGCTTCCTTCATTTTATCACTCACTAGGTCACTTTCTGACGACCCTGGGTTTGCGTGCCCAGGTTGGAGATTCGAGATATCATACTGTCAGATATGTCATTGGATTCACATAAGGGACTTGTCACCCATACGATTCATAGGTATCTTGATTCTTTTGTCTTACTTCCTTATTTGTCCATGTTTCTTTATCTATCATGCTCACTGATTTTTTCTGCAGGTATTCTTGTACTTATTTAATGCTGGAACTCTTATGTATATGGAAGCTATTTCCTGTACTGAGGCTTAACGTACGCGCGAGGGTGTTTTCACTATGCGTATGTACGTCGCCATAACGTCTCTGTATCCTTGGAATCGGGGCGTTACATTTATGATATTTGTTGGCCCAGAGGCCTTCCACTCTAGTTTTGATGATGATTAACTCATGTAAATATGTGTACTAATAATCTTGTGATTTTAGTTTCAGATCATTAACCAAGATATTAGTTGGTGATTAGCTTCAACAAGATGGTTTGGAAGCTTTCACGAGGTGTTTCCAGAGCCCGAGCATCAAGATCATATATAGCACTCATTGGAGTCAAGCTCGGAGTTTTAGAATTTTGGATCGAGTCGGTTTGGAGACGGCGCTCTACAAGAAGACATCGGTACCTAGATTAGTTTTGTGTTTAGATCCATTTGTAAAGATTAGAATAGTATGATATGCTCAAGTTCACAACACACACGTTTCATGTTTTCGTTTTGGTTTTCGGTTTGATTGGTTTAACCGATCTTGGTTTTCATGAATAGATAGATTCAAAACAAGTTTACATGGTTTAATGTATATTAGATTTGTTCTATATACATGCATGCTTCAACTTCTTACACAAACTTAGTTTGAATGTCTATTTCATGAGTTTAGTGTTTTGGTATTTTTAACAAAACATATTTTTGGAAATAAAGTCAAAAACATGGATATATATATGTTTCATGTATATTGGACTTATGTCCATATGCAACTTGCTTCAAAGTGTTTAAATATCATGTTTTTGTATTTAGATGAGTTTTGGACAAAACGTATTTTCAATTCAAAATTCCAAGTTTTAGAAAATACGGTTTTTGGATTTTGACAAAATTTTTATAACACAAAATTGGTTCAAAATGTTTGAAATTTATGTTGAAATTTTTAACACAAGTTTATATATCAATGTAAAATGAGAAAACTATTTTTGTGGATTTTTTAGAAGATTTATGAGAATTTTTAGAATTAAAAATCCAATTTTTCTGTCCCAGATTTTGGCTGCCAGGCTCTGGCGGTCGACCGTAACGGTCGACCGGGCCAGGAGCCGGTCGACCGGACGTGCACAACATTATGCACGTAGCCGTGTCAGTCGGTCGGTCGACCGACTGTGAGCAACCCACTCTCGGGTTTCTCCCGGTCGACCGAGCGATCGACCGGACAGAGAGTGCTGCTCTCTGTTTCTGGGGCCGGTCGACCGGTCGGTCGACCGGTAACTGCCAACGGTCAAAAATCGACCGTTGGCCGGTCGACCAGACGGTCGACCGGTAGTTCATTTTTGGCAGAATTTGCTGCCAACGACTATATTTTTCTAGGGGCTATAAATACCCCATTAATGGCCTGTTTTCTCGAAGAATTTTTTGGACGAAATTTCTGAGATTTCTCTAGTGTTTATACAAGTTTTAAAAAGAGTTTCTTTGTGCTAAAAAGATCAATCTTATTGTTTTAAAAGTGTTTTTACATTTCAAAGAAAAATAGTCTTTTGGGAATTGATTTTGGTTCATTCAATCTATATCTTTGTGAAGATTTCCCAAGTGATTTTTCTTTGTTTTAAACACTTTATTTTTCACACTTGAGCTTCATTCTATCCTATCTATAGGGTCTTTGTGTTTGTGGAAAAAAGAGATTGTTTGTGGTCTTTTGATCACCAAGTTGTAAACCCCTTATTTGCTTGGCTTTGTGCCTTTCCCTCATTGTGTTGAGGAGGTTGTGCAAGTGGGTTGCATCCCTCAAGTTGTGAGGTGATCCTTGTGTAGCTTTGTGCTAATCCCTCAAGTTGTGAGGTGATTGTTTGTTGGCTTGGTGCTTTGCCTCTAGTGAAGAGGTTGTGGTTGTAAAGAGAGGAGTTGGGTACTCCTAGTTATTGTATTGCCCCAAATCCTCAGTGGAGGTTCCCTGTGTGGGAGTCATGTGTGGACAAGCTAGTGGATTCGAAATTCTTCTGGGTGAAGGCGGGGATGTAGAGCTGGGTGCTCGAACCTCGAAACAAATCTTGTTGTTTGCGCTTGATCCATTGACTCTCTCCCTCTCTCTCTTTACTTTGTGCATTGATAATATTGTCATATCATATTCTTGCTTGTGTGTAATTGCAATTAGTTTTTAAATTTCGCATTAAGTTCACTAGATTAGCATTATCACATATTCACCCCCCTCTAGGTGATTTCAATTGGTATCAGAGCCTACGCTCCTGATATTTAGGTTTAACCACCTAGGAGTGAGATCTTGGTTTGCTAATCTTCATTTGCATTTGCATTTTGCACACATATAGTTGCACTCATGGATAGCCCTCCTATATTTGATATTTCTAAACTTGATATTTGGAAGGCCACGATGAGTAGTCATTTGAAAGCCCTAAGCTCTAGAGTTTACCAAGTCATTACCAAGGATACCCTAATGATAGCAAGCATAAAAAGGCCAATGCACTTGCACTTAAGACACTTAGAGCATTTCTTGATAAAGATTTATTACATGTGTTTGCTCACTATGATTCGGCTTTTGCAGTTTGGAGCATAATGACTTCTCCCGAGCTTCCAAAGATTATCGATAGGATGAGGAGATCTAGGAAAGACAAGTCTGACGAGCGTTGCCTCATGGTCCAAGGGAATGACTCCCTTGAGGTATAATCGGAATCTCTACTAGATGATAGCTCTAGTTCCTATTGCTATGGATGTTTAGAAGTTCAAACCTTAAATGTAGAACTTGCTACAAAGTTTGAAAAGTTTTTGGAAAAACATGAACTTTTGAAAAAGAAGAACTTTGAACTAAAAGAAGAAATGAAGGATTTGTGTTCAAGTTTTGAATTGACTTTGCAAGAGAAGGAAGAGATTGCTAGTGAACGTGACTCACTTAAATCTCAACTAGAACTTGCCCTAAAGGAAAATGAATTTTTGAAAAGCAAAAATGATTGTGATGATGTTTTGAAAAACAATGAAGCTTTATCTTCAAAATTAGATTTTATTTTAAAAGATAACCATTCTTTGAAAAATGAAATTGAGTTTATTTCAAAAGAATTAGATTTAGTTTTAAACAAAAATGAATCTTTAAAAATTGATATAGACTCTCATGTTTGCCATGCTAGTATAGCTTCTTCATCTAGCACTCCTATTGCATGCTCTACTTTATCTTCAAGTATTGAAAATGATATAAATGATTTAAAGAAAAGTGTTGATTGTTTGGGCTCCACTTTGAGCCAATGTGCTTTGAACCATTCACGCTTGGAATCCATGTTTCGCAAGAAACAAGTTCCATCTTTGCATGCACACCATACACGGCATACACATGCTTCCCACGGTCACCACCATCATATGTATGCTCATGTGTACACTTGTACACATTGTGGTCGTAAGGGCCACCTTGCTAGATTTTGCTATGATCGTATACATGTTGAAAATTTAGCAAATAATTTTGTTTGGGTTAGGAAAGATACTAACCCTTATGGACCCAAAAGAAAATGGGTACCAAAGACCACCCCTATGGTTTTTGATATAGGTGTGGGCTCTCGCATCACGTGAGAGTGGCGGTGCCTTAAAGTGGATGCGTTCCGTGCTTAAAGAAAACAATTTGGATGCATCACTTTCAAGGGGAGTTTGGTGGAGAGGACCACCATTGGTTTGGAGAACTAGAGAGGTGCCTTCATCGGTTTTGGTATCGATCTCTAACTCCCGTTTATATTTGCATGCTTATTATGCTTTTCATGTCGTTGATTTATAGCATGTCATGTTTTAAAGCTCATTATGATTATGCCATGTGATTTAGATTAGTGATATACATGTTTAGTTATTTGAGACAACCATGTTTAAAATGGACTTATCTTTGTGTTCTCACTTTGTTTTAAACTAATATGTATGCCCTAGATCTAATGCATATGCGTATACATAATGACCATATGTACGTTTATGATTTTTGTTTTTTATGCTTCATGTTTTGATTAGTATGTTAAATGCCATGATTCTTAGATCATTGACATGTATGTATAGCTTTTGAGATCACCTATGTTTATATGGACCCATATGTTGTGTTCTCACCATTGTTTAGCTATCATGTATATCATAGGTCTAATAGCATGTGGATTTACATAATGATCGTTTTATGTTTGTAATGATGATTTATGTCCCATTTTATGCTACATGATTTGATTACTTGTTTAGATGTTAGTTTTTCATTAAAACTAGGATATATACTTGTACATATTGTGGGCCACAAATAGATCATTATATGTTTGTGCTTGAACGCTCTTTTGTACCCATTAGATGTGCTAGTATAGTCTAGTTTTGATGATTCATGCATTCTAACTTGTATCCCCCATTTTGGATATGTTTTATGATCTTGTGTTTTCACTTCATGTATACGTCTATTTTGTCAGACTTTATGATATACATGTATACCCCTTGAGTCATTTGCTTTTTATGCAAATCTTTATATATAGACTCAATTGTGTTTAGGGATATGTATGTATACTTTTTGTGTTGACAAAACATACATATGCCTTGAAGTATAATTTGTTTTATTGAAAAAGTTTAGATTTTCATGTTTCATGTTTAAAGGAATTTAAATTGAGCTTAATTGAATATTTTCATGATGATATGTGTCACATAACACTTGTTCACTCACTTTATTAGGTTTCTCATGATTTTGTTTTCATGAGTATGATATGGGCTTTATGGATTTTGAGTGTTTAGTGATCATGTGAATTACATGTGTTTCATGAAAAATAATTTTGTCTTGTTCCTTACTTGAAGGATTTCGTACTAGTTAACAAATTTTTCCATAACTAGTTCGTGTTCTTCGCTTTGGTAGAGTTTTTCAAACAAACTATATTTTCAAACCTATTTTTTTGATAACCCTACCTTCTACGGGCGGTTGGATGGGAGACCATGCTCATGTATGCTTTATAGTGAAAATCATTTTAAACTTGAACATGATTTGGAGGATAGGTTATACGAGGTATACACTTGATATTATTGTTGTTTCAATTGGTATCATTGGATTCTTTCAATTGGTATCAATATTGACATGTTTGTATACTCATATATTTTTTTGTATATGTATGCTTGCACTTCAAAGAGTATCAATTTCAATTGGTATCTAATTTTTCATACATATATATGTTTTTATTTGTGCTTATTATATTCATATATCTTAGAGCACAAATTTTGATCATGATAAAACTTGTTTTATAATGACTATCTTGTTTCAATTGACTAGTTTTCAATTGGTATCCATATACAAGCTTATTCATTGTTTCATTTGGTATTTCATAAAGGGGGAGAAAACCTTGTATTTCATCTTTCAATTGGTATTTGACTGCCACTCCCATACTTTATGATTGAAAATTTCAATTTAGTATCATATGTTCAAAATGAAAAATATATTTACAATTGATATCAAAATTTATGTTTAGAAATTCAAAATTTGTTATGTTTAATTTCAATTGGTATCAAGATTGTTTTCTTACAATTAGTATGTTATTTATCTACTTATCAATTGATATCAAGATTTTTGTTTTCATTTGATATATGTTTTCATATAAACATGTTTAATTTGAAACAATTCTCAATTAAAACAATTTGTTACAATGTCTCGTTTACCTTTATTTCAATTGGTATCTTTTGATATAGGCATTCCTTAAAATGTCTTTATACTCATTTCAATTGATATCATTTATGCACTTCATTGACATTTTTTATTGGTATCATGTTTTATGTCACCCCTTTATTGATTCTTTGTTTTGAACAAAAAGGGGGAGAACATTTTTTTTACTTTTACCCCTTTGTTGATAATTGATAAAAAGGGGGAGAAGAATTTGAGTTTGTAGTTTATATGCATGTTTTTGTATGCATGTTTTATGTTTTATTAAAGTTCAATTGGTATCAAAAGCATTATTTAACGAACATGTTTATTTTTTGGTATCAAGAGCTTCATTAGTTTTGTTTTGCAAATTGGTATCAAGAGCTTATTTTGAAAATGTACTTGTTTTATTTAATTGGTATCAAGAGCATGTTTTAGAAATTTATGTGTTTTATGCATGTTGATGCATACATGTTTATGAACATTCATTGCATACTTATTTGTTTATCTTGATGCTTGAGTTAAGGGAGAGCTTTCTTGAAGCTTAACTTTAATCCATGCATATATAACTTCATGAGTTTTGTCATCATCAAAAAGGGGGAGATTGTTGGCCCAGAGGCCTTCCACTCTAGTTTTGATGATGATTAACTCATGTAGTTATGTGTATTAATAATCTTGTGATTTTAGTTTCAGATCATTAACCAAGATATTAGTTGGTGATTAGCTTCAACAAGATGGTTTGGAAGCTTTCACGAGGTGTTTGCAGAGCCCGAGCATCAAGATCATATATAGCACTCATTGGAGTCAAGCTCGGAGTTTTGGAATTTTGGATCGAGTCGGCTTGGAGACGGCGCTCTACAAGAAGACATCGATACCTAGTTTAGTTTTGTGTTTAGATCCATTTGTAAAGATTAGAATAGTATGATATGCTCAAGTTCACAACACACACGTTTCATGTTTCCATTTTGGTTTTCGGTTTGATTGGTTTAACCGATCTTGATTTTCATGAATAGATAGATTCAAAACAAGTTTACATGGTTTAATGTATATTAGATTTGTTTTATATACATGCATGCTTCAACTTCTTAGACAAACTTAGTTTGATAGTCTATTTCATGAGTTTAGTGTTTTGGTATTTTTAACAAAACATATTTTTGAAAATAAAGTCAAAAACATGGATATATATATGTTTCATGTATATTGGACTTATGTCCATATGCAACTTGCTTCAAAGTGTTTAAATATCATGTTTTTGTATTTAGAAGAGTTTTGGACAAAACGTATTTTCAATTCAAAATTCCAAGTTTTAGAAAATACGATTTTTGGTTTTTGACAAAATTTCTATAACACAAAATTAGTTCAAAATGTTTGAAATTTGTGTTGAAATTTTTAACACAAGTTTATATATCAATGTAAAATGAGAAAACTATTTTTGTGAATTTTTTAGAAGATTTATGAGAATTTTTAGAATTAAAAATCCAGTTTTTCTGTCCCAGATTTTGGCTGCCAGGCTCTGCGGTCGACCGTAACGGTCGACCGGGCCAGGAGCCGGTCGACCGTAGCGGTCGACCGGACGTGCACAACATTGTGCACGTAGCCGTGTCAGTCGGTCGGTCGACCGACTGTGAGCAACCCACTCTCGGGTTGCTCCCGGTCGACCGAGCGGTCGACCGGACAGAGAGTGCTGCTCTCTGTTTCTGGGGCCGGTCGACCGGGCGGTCGACGGTCAAAAATTGACCGTTGGCCGGTCGACCAGACGGTCGACCGGTAGTTCATTTTTGGCAGAATTTGCTGCCAACGGCTATATTTTTCTAGGGGCTATAAATACCCATTAATGGCCTGTTTTCTCGAAGAATTTTTTGGACGAAATTTCTGAGCTTTCTCTAGTGTTTATACAAGTTTTAAAAAGAGTTTCTTTGTGCTAAAAAGATCAATCTTATTGTTTTAAAAGTGTTTTTATATTTCAAAGAAAAATAGTCTTTTGGGAATTGATTTTGGTTCATTCAATCTATATCTTTGTAAAGATTTCCTAAGTGATTTTTCTTTATTTTAAACACTTTGTTTTTCACACTTGAGCTTCATTCTATCCTATCTATAGGGTCTTTGTGTTTGTGGGAAAAAGAGATTGTTTGTGGTCTTTTGATCACCAAGTTGTAAACCCCTTATTTGCTTGGCTTTGTGCCTTTCCCTCATTGTGTTGAGGAGGTTGTGCAAGTGGGTTGCATCCCTCAAGTTGTGAGGTGATCCTTGTGTAGCTTTGTGCTAATCCCTCAAATTGTGAGGTGATTGTTTGTTGGCTTGGTGCTTTGCCTCTAGTGAAGAGGTTGTGGTTGTAAAGAGAGGAGTTGGGTACTCCTAGTTATTGTATTGCCCCAAATCCTCAGTGGAGGTTCCCTGTGTGGGAGTCATGTGTGGACAAGCTAGTGGATTCGAAATCCTTCTGGGTGAAGGCGGGGATGTAGAGCTGGGTGCTCGAACCTCGAAACAAATCTTGTTGTTTACGCTTGATCCATTGACTCTCTCCCTCTCTCTTTTTACTTTGTGCATTGATAATATTGTCATATCATATTCTTGCTTGTGTGTAATTGCAATTAGTTTTTAAATTCCGCATTAAGTTCACTAGATTAGCATTATCACCTATTCACCCCCCTCTAGGTGATTTCAATATTAACTCGGTTACTCATGTGATAATATAATTTTGGTAGGATTAATGAAAAATTGAAATGAATTATGAAGTGAGACATCTACAGGTATAAAGACATATATATACATACATTGAAAATACAAGGTATATACTTACAAATCCCTTTATATATATATATATATATATATATATATATATATATATATATATATATATATATATATATATATACTGACATGAGATACCCATATACCTAATTATATGTATATATACAAATGCATACAAGAAAATATAAGAGAATACAACACAAATACAAGGTGCTTATTAATATATTATATGGGAGAGTTAGTGGAAGGTTTAGTCATGAAGGTTAGTAGGAGGTGGGGGGGATATTGGAGAGATGGGAAATTGTGAAAGGCATGTGCAATTGGATAAAAAAAGTTAATGGAAAATAT
This sequence comes from Agave tequilana, assembly GCA_038442645.1. Lineage (NCBI taxonomy): Eukaryota > Viridiplantae > Streptophyta > Magnoliopsida > Asparagales > Asparagaceae > Agave > Agave tequilana. Next base: position 46,663 of record JAVJIF010033918.1, read on the forward strand.
ATATTTAGCTATAAACATGAGAAAATCACCATTTCTCACTTCTCTTTCTTTCTCTTGATCTCTTACCCATATTCTCTCTCTATAAAATCCTCACCCATCTCTCTCTCCCTCATAAGATCTCCCTCCCTCCCTTGTTTTGGTGGTCCTCAAGGTTCGTGGGCATGGGTGCGTGCGTGTGGGCGCGTACGAGTGACCGTGATTTGATTTTTGGGTCGTATTTTTCTTATCTGAAGTCTGATTCGCACGATTCTCGAACCGTTGGATCGTGATGATCAGAGATACATTATACACCAGCACAGGACACTCTGATGTATGTGTAGGCTGTCTAAAAATCATTAAAGACAAGTCATCAAAGGCAGAGTCCCAAACTCCAGACGCAGGGCTAATCTCAGCCAACACAGCCGCACTAAGGCGCGAGGGTCGAAACCCGCATCTCAGCAGCACCAAGGCGCGAGGGTCGAAACCCGCGTCTCAGCAGCACCAAGGCGCGAGGGTCGAAACCCGCGTCTCAGCTAACACTGCAGCACCAAGGCGCGTGGGTTGACACCCGCGTCTCAGTTGTAACCGTCCCGGTTATAGGGTCAATCATGGCCCACATAACGGGGAAAGTTAACCCCCATTATGGAGTGTTTTTAGGAGGCACGTACGCCCTTGAAACCTCTATAAATAGCCCCTTTGCTATGAAGAAGGGGTCGGATTTCTGAGGGAAGAATTCTGAGAGAAAGGAGCTTGACTGTAGAGCTTCCATAGAGGAGGAAAGAGAGTCCAACCCTTCAGACAACTTGTTGCGTACAAGTTAGTCTTTGCCTACAATCTCTTTGAGATTTCTGGCCGACAGAGCTGCGTTACTCCGTCCGCCATCCGAAGAGAAGATCCCCAAAAGTTTTCTACATTCACCCGGTCAACGGAAAACAAGCTTCACTTTCCATCGCCATTTGAAGAACCCAGCACTAAACAAAGGGGGGATTCAAGATTCAACATCTCCCCTCCCTTGTAGTCGGAGTATAAGTTTGTTGTAATCTTTCAATTGATTCAAGGAAATTTTGCACCGAACGTCTCTTTCCGTACTAAACAAGAGATGGCGACTCCGCTGGGGACTTTCGTTACAGACGAACAAATTGTGGCGCAAGGTGACGTCCTCTACAAGGGAAAAATGGTCGAATCGCTCGTTGTAGAATTCGACCAGGCAAAATATGAAGAGTTCCTCTCTTCCGGCTCCAAGAGCCCAAAGGCCCGCGTCTACCGCAGGGTCTCTACGGGGCCTTACCCCGAAACCCGCTCTGAGCCTCTCTCGGAGACAGCTCCGGTAAAGAAGGTCGTGGCCAATCATGCCAGGCGTAGCACCCGCGCCAACGTCTCTCAGGAGACCCGCGTGGTCAGCCTTCCTGGTGTCCAATCAGTCCACCCTCTTCCTCAGCACCAGGTCGTCGTTGGTTTCTCTCAACCCCCACGACGCAACCGGAATGCTGAACGCCGATAGAGGAGGCGTGCGCGTCAACTGCAAGTTGGAACAACTGATCGTCCAACTGAGCCAGGACGCAAGGTTCAAACCGGTGTCTCCGCTGCACCACATCCGACACGCGAAGTCCGCGTTTGGCAGCCCAAACGTGAGGCTCACCCAGTTGGCTCCTCTGAAGCCCCACTCCCCATACGCCAAGGCGAAACTCGCGCACCTTGCCAAGTGCAGGAAGCACGCGCCTCTAGGCATGGGGCCCAGCAGCCCTGTATCTCTCAAGTGTCTCTGTCCCGACGCAATAATCAGCCACGCGATAGTCGCGTCTCTTCTCAGCAGAGACGCCAGACGCGCGTCCGGAAGACGCGACGCAAGAGCTACATTCATGCGCCCCGCGTCGCTGAACCCTGCGTCCTAACAGTACAGGGCAAGGAAGCTTTCCGCCCTCGACATTGCGAGGCTAATCTCTTTGATCCTCCTTCCACGGATCTGAGAGATTATTTGACAAAGAAAAGAAGTGCTAATCAAATCACTTCGTCATGTTGCTGCCAACGGCTTATCACAATGCTCTCCGAATGCCGTTGCAATTTAGGTGCAAACCAGCAGTCTCTAATTAGACAGCTGACCCTGATTCCCCGATCAGCTAAGAGAAGTCGTTCCCACAGGAGGAGGGTCTTCTCTGACACTGAATATTCCGAGCTCACTGCTAACATGGCGAGCAGGAGCAGGGAAAAACAACCTGCAGTCAGTTTCGATGATGAATCTGACACAGAACCGGAAGGAGTGTACCGACACACTCGCACCCGAACCGGGGCAATTCCCCCGATTGACTACAGTGCTCTAGTCCGAGGCATTGAGGTGAATGACTTGCATTCCGCTATTACAGAGTCACGGGCTTCAAATTCCTCCATGGAGAAAGAGGCCTACATATACATGACTAGCACTCCTGAGGAGACCGCCAGGCGCTTGGAGCAGCAAGCCCAGGTCCAGAAGGAACAATTCGAGATGATTCGCGCTCAGTAAGAATCTATCGACTCCCTCAAGCAGATGCTCGCACAGTTGCTTGAAGACAAGAGGAAGTCAACCAACAAAGCCTCCTCTAAGAAGTCTAAAGGCAAGCCAAAAGAGGGGGAAAGCTCATCTTCTGTGCACAAAGAGGAGGAAGAGCAACCTACTTCTGGTTCGTCTAAATCCTCGTCGCAGGAAAAGGACGACCGAGACCAGGGAAAGGTTCATTCTAAAAGAATGAATCAGTTGGAGCAACGTCTTGAGGCCTTTACCAACCGGAAAGGCCTCCAAGAAGCAGGATTGATCCGGCCGAGTGGGACTTAGTTCCGTACCCACCCAAGTTCAAGGCTCCGACCCTCCAATCGTTTGATGGGAAAGGTTCACCGAACCAACATATCTACTACTTCAAATCTCAAACAGGGAACGTGGTAGATAACGATGCCATCCTGGCACGTTTATTCATCGGCACCTTAAAAGGGCTCGCCTTTGAATGGTTCATGAAGCTCCCGAAAGGCTCCATCAAAAATTGGGGCGATTTGGAGAAGCTCTTCCTAACGCGCTTCTTTGAAGATGACTCGGAGGTCACCATGCCAACCCTTTTGGCCACCAAGCAACGAAAGGGAGAGTCCGTCAAGTCTTTCGTAGAATGATTTCAGAATGTGGCACTCCGATGTCCAAGCGGTATGACCCAGGTCACCCTGGTGGAAACATGCCGCCACAATCTCCAAACTTCACTTCTTACCCAAATAGGAGTTGCCGAAAGCCGCACCTGGAAGCAGTTGATCCAACAAGGTGAACAGGCTGAAGAAATTGTCGCTCGGGTCAGGGCAGAAGAAAACAAACCCAGACCTAAAAGGTCAACGAGGCGTGCGCCAGACACATCCCTCCAAGCCAAACGGAAGGATAACTTGGCAGCAGAGACCAAATCCCCTGTCAAACCTCAACCGGTTAAAGGGAGTGGCTCTTCAAGCCAACCACGCGCCAACAAGCAGTATTCCTTCAAGGATGAACATGTCGACTCGCTCTTCAAATTACTCAACAAGAGCAATCGACTGAAGCTTCCTGAAGCTAGGCGCCCTGAAGAAGTCGGTAAAACCGATAATCCTAGCTACTACATGTATCACAGGATGTTGGGACACCCCACCAAGAGCTGTTATGTCTTCAAGGACATACTTCAGGCTCTGATTGACGCGGAAGTATTAAAACTCCGTTCAGAGCAGAAGAAGGTGACGGCCAATATGACGTCATTTCTCCAGTTTGGGAGACAACCTCCAACACCCTCTGGAGTAGTTCCTGTCCCAAAAGGAGAGCTGAGAATGGTCAACACAGACCCTCACCAACAGCAAGAGAAGGGCCTGGTACCCGTTTCCACACCCCAAGGAGAAGTCATGTGGGTTCCTCCCGACCTTGTGGATGGCCAGCAATGGACCACTGTGACCAACAGGAAGTCCAAAGGCAAAGCTAAACCTTCATCTTGTAATGTGGTATGCGCCTCTTCTCGAGAAGCGGAGACGATGTTCCTTCGTTGACCGATTCAGAAGAGGAGATAATAGTTCTGGCCACAGAACCCAGTCAACTTGTGGCGGAAACCCGTTCAGGACAGTCATATTTGAAAAAGTATGACGAAATGGCGGTAACTCCTCCAAGACCCGCTGCAGAGTCAGCCAAGCCCTCCACAAAGCAACCTGTGGAGAAACAGAAAGAACTTCGGTTTTTTCGAGTTCTTTTGAAAGACATAGCGGAAGGATCCACAACACCTTACCGCTTTGATGTCCTGGCTCATAGCCAACATCCCGGCGCGGATTACGCTTTATGAGCTTCTTAGGCTATCGAAGTCGACCAGAGACGCTCTACAACAGGCCTTGGCTAATGCTGAGATTTTCATGACCCAGGTACCGATCGGACCAAAGGAGGAAGATGTAGAGGACTGCCTCCATACCTCCCAAAATGTTCCCTGCATCACCTTCACGGCAGATGATATGCAAGTTAAAGGGAAACATGATCGACCCCTTTACTTCGCGGGGTATATTGGATCATCTGAGGTGAACCGCATTCAGGTAAATCCCGGTCCGCATTGAGCATTATGCCTCGCCGGGTCATGCAACATCTCGGGATTCCTACTCACCGTTTGAGCGCCACCCAGACTACTATTTATGGGTTCAATGCCAATAGTACCGTCCAATGGGGAAGGTTAAGCTCAGATGACAGATTGGAGACCTAAGATCAGAGGTGACATGCTACGTCATAGATGCTGACACCTCCTACAACTTGCTGTTGGGACGACCGTGGATTCATCGCAATTCTATCGTTCCCTCTACTCTCCACCAAGTCATGAAATACATTGACGACAGTGGAAAGGTGCGAACGTTAATTGCCGAGAGGCATCCGTTCAAGGGAGTGGAGAATTATTTCACAGATTCCCTTCTATATCAGGAATCCGTGGAAACAGATGAAATCCCGCAACCAGAGGAGCCCGATTCTGGAAATGAAGCTGATACCGAGCCGGAAAAAGAGGAGTGCATGTGGGAACTAGATCCACTTGTAACGGGCATTAATAAACCCGATGTTGATAATACCTCCGCCGATGATGTAGGCGGATGGTATATTAATGAAGACTTAGATCTGGCGTATTTCTCTGTGTTTGCCTCTGATTCAGTGCCGTCAGACACTAGTACCGAAGTGGATGACGATCTCTGATCGGAAATGGATGCTTTGACATCATTGCACGTACCATTGAAGTCGTCCTTCGAAACGCACCAAGGTGCCGGCAATGCGCAGGAATCAATATTCATGGTTCCAGCAAGACGGAAAGGCCAAAGACCAATTCTTTTCGGACGAATTGAATCCGAACCAATGTCCCGTGAAGAGTCAGAAGATGAAGAGGAACCTCCTCAGTTCGGTCATTATGAGCCAAAAGCACTCAGAATGATGGGAAGCATGGGGTATGATCTGACAAGCAGACCAGGGTTGAATTTCGGCAAAGGAAGGAGAACGCTATTTCGATCTTTTGTGCCGAAAGGGAAAACCCCTGATTATTATCATCGGACTCGCAGGGGGTTGGGCTATATATCAACTCCAGCTCCATCAAACTCTGACTCTGAAGAGTCATTATATCATGATTACTCATCAGGCACGTCATCATGGGAGTCCGATGTTAGTGTCGGTAACATCTTCAGAGAACTTTCAGTGAACATGGTTTCAACAAGCCATCTGGAAGACGGAGATGAAGAATGATCCAATCCGATACAGATCCTTGGATCAAACACTTGAACAATCTTTGGGATACTCGCTTTGAACAACGCGAGCCACCTACAGAAGATAAGGTTGTCCAGATCAATCTAGGAGATGAGGCTAATCCTAAGCCCATCTTCATAAGCGAAGGCCTATCACCTTCTGAGAAAAAGGATCTAATATCTCTTGTACAGGAATACATAGATGTCTTCGCCTGGAATTACGAGGATATGCCTGGACTTGATCCGCAAGTGGCTATGCATCGCCTCAACATTAATACGGACGTAAAGCCTGTCAAACAACAACAGCGCCGGGTCTGTCCAGAAGTAATGGAGGCAATTCAATCAGAAGTCAGAAAGCTTATAGACTCTGGCTTCATTAGGGAAGAACAACATCCCGACTGGGTGGCCAACATCGTCCCCGTTGCTAAAAAGAATGGAAAGATCCGGATCTGCATTGATTTTCGTGATCTAAATGAGGCTTGTCCCAAAGACAAATTCCCACTGCCAATCACAGATGTTATGATTGACAACACATGTGGATTCGAGCGAATGTCCTTCATGGATGGATTCTCAGGATATAATCAAATTAAAATGTATCCTGACGATGAGAAACATACCTCTTTCAGGACACCACTGGGGTATACTGCTACACCGTCATGCCCTTCGGACTAAAGAATGCGGGGGCGACATATCAAAGGGCCATGAATGCCATTTTCCACGAGCACATGCGCAAAACGGTGAATGCTATGTGGACGACATCGCGGTGAAAAGCCGCGCTAAAGGAGATCATATAACTGATCTAAAGGTTGTCTTTGACATCATGCGGGCCCATCAATTGAAGATGAACCCCACCAAGTCCTTCCTGGGGGTGGCCAGTGGAAAATTCCTAGGGTTTGTAGTAACCTCTACGGGGATTCATGTGGACCCAGAAAAGGTTCGCGCTATCCAGGAGATGCAACCTCCGAGAAACCTCAAGGAGCTCAGGGGATTGCAAGGACGATTGGCGTACATCCGAAGGTTTATCTCAAATCTCTCCGGAAGATGCCAACCCTTTTCCAAATTAATGAAGAAAGGTATTTCGTTCATTTGGGACAGCGCTTGCCAGCAAGCATTTGAGGAAATTAAACAGTACCTCACACAACCGCCAGTCCTTGCAGCTCCGGTGTCTGAAAAACCTTTCCTGGTATACGTCCGAGCAATGGATCATTCTTTAGGAGCTTTACTAGCTCAGAATGATGATCAAGGACGAGAGTAAGCAATCTACTATTTGAGTAGAACAATGATCGGAGCCGAACATCGGTACAACCCGATCGAGAAAGAGTGTTTGGCATTGGTGTTTGCTATTCAGAAAATGCGACACTATTTAGTAGGCCAAACAATAAACGTCATCTCAAAAGTCAACCCCTTGAGGTTACTTATGACAAAGCCTTCATCATTGAAAGGCCGGCTGGCAAAATGGGCCATATTGCTATCCCAATATGAAACGCACTTTTTACCACAAAAAGCCGTGAAGGGTCAAGCGGTGGCGGATTTTCTGGCTGAGCATCCAGATCCGAGGGCAGCGAAACTTTACGATGATCTCCCAGACGAGGTCGCTGAAGCCTGCCAGACCCAGACATCCTTTGAAAGGCAGGTGTGGCAATTTTTCTTTGATGGTGCATCGAGAACAAGCCCAAAAGGACACATAGTGGCAGGAGTAGGAGTAGTACTCGTCTCCCCACAGAACTATGTGATTCCTCGAGCTGTCTCATTAACCGAGCCGTGTTCCAACAATGGCGGAGTACAATGCCCTTTTGATTGGGATGCAACTCGCCGATGAGATTGGCGTTAAAAATCTCGAGGCATATGGTGACTCCAAACTCATCGTTAGCCAGGTTCGCGGGGAGTACGAAGTCAGACATGAAGACCTAGTACCCTATTACAACGCAACTGTCCACATGGCTGGGAAGTTTACAAACTTCTACATCGACCATGTACCACGCAAGCAAAATGCGCATGCAGATGCACTGGCATCCCTCGCCGCCTCTTTAGCTCTACCGGCTGGAACAGTGGAGAAGATTTTGTCCACAGCCACGACCTGTATTGCCCGAGAATTGCTCCTGAGGACTATCAGGAGCCAACAGGAGATTCTCAAAGCAAAGAAGCGCTGGAATTATCAATCGGTCCAGAGCCTAGAGACTGGCAATTCCCCTACATTGATTATGTCCTGTATGGCATCTTGCCTGAGGACACCAAAGAAGCGGCTGCCATTCGAAGGAAAGCCCCTAAATTCTACTATAAAGCGATTACGCGAACATTGTATCGTCGATCACACGACGGGATCTTGCTCCGCTGCCTTTCATCAAAAGAGGCACATGAAATATTGAAAGAAGCCCATGACGGTATGTGTGGAGCCCATCAACCTGGCCCAAAACTTGCATACCGACTCCAAAGGCTGGGATATTATTGGCCTAAGATGATCGCTGACGCCATCAATTATGCCAAAAGATGTCACACCTGCCAAATACATGGCGATTTCATCCATCAAGCACCGGGGTATCTTCACCCTACGACCTCTACCTGGCCATTTGAAATGTGGGGGATGGATGTAGTTGGCCCTATCAGCCCTCCATCATCAAAAGGACATCGGTTTATTTTGGCCATAACTGATTACTTCTCCAAATGGGCTGAGGCCATTCCCTTGAAGGAGGTAAAGTCATCTGACGTGATCAAATTCGTTAAACATCATGTCATTTACCGTTTTGGTGTACCTCGGCGAATCGTCTACGACAATGGACCCCAGTTTATCAGTCAGGCGTTCCAAAGGTTCTGCGCCAAGTTCAGAATCCAGAGTGTGTCCTCAACGGCATACTACCCCGCCGCTAATGGTCTCCAGAAGCTTTCAATAAGACCATTGGCAAGCTTCTCAAGAAATTCGTCTCGAAAAGTCAACGTGACTGGGACGACAAACTGGGTGAATGCTTATGGGCTTATCGCACAACTGTTCGAACCCCAACTAAAGCTACACCATTTTCTTTGGTATACGGGTGTGAAGCAGTGCTTCCACTAGAAATTCAAATTCCATCTCTATGCGTCGCCCTGACAGCAGAGATGACAAATGAGGAGAAGCATAGACAGCGACTCCAAGAATTGGAAGCCTTAGATGACAAACGTCTGCAGGCCCAACAACAAATCGAGCTTTACTAAGCCCGGATTACCAGAGCCTTCAACGAGAAAGTCAAAGTGCGAACTTTCAAGAAAGGCGATCTTGTCTTAGCCGTCAGAAGACCTATGGTAATGACACATAAGACAAAAGGGAAATTCCAGTGTAAATGGGAAGGACCATTTGTAGTAGAGTCAGTCTACTCAAATGGATCATATCGCCTCATAACTTCAAATGGCGATACACTCATGATGCCGATCAATGGCAGATTCTTGAAGAAGTACTATCCTTAATAGTACTCCTCCACCGATCAAGTTAAAGTACACCTCTGATCAAAATAAGAAGAGCTTCTTCATTAACATCCGACGCCTCCAACGGCTAAGGATAGAGGAAAATGTTGGCTTTTAAGCCCAACATAAGTCTTCGACAACTCATCATGATGTGGGGAATAGCATGGCTAGCCTAACTCAAACGGTAGTTGGTAAAGGCACCTCAAATCCGTTGACAGCTGAGGGTTTGCTAAAAACCCTGGGTTCTTATGTTCCCATCCTCATTAACATCCGACGTTCAATGGCTAAGGATAGAGGAAAATGTTGGCTTTTAAGCCCAACATAAGTCTTCGACAACTCATCATGCTGAGGGGAATAGCATGGCTAGCCCAACTCAAACGGTAGTTAGTAAAGGCACTTCAAATCCGTTAATAGCTGAGGATTTGCTAAATATCCTAAGTGGATGTAATTCCACCCTCTCCTCCAAAATCCCTTACCAATTCTCATACACAGAATGGTAGGTCTACAAAATACAGTCATTGCTAAGTTAACACTATACCTCTGGTAATGAAGATTTTCAATACTCCCTATCGAGTACAAATTTTACTTGTCAACTCTATACGGAGTAGCAAACCTTCAAATTTGCCAAGTTAATACTATACCTCTGGCACTTCAAACTTCACTTGTCAATTCTCATCAATAGAATGACAGGTCCTCAAATTGCTCATATCGCAAGTCCACTACTGTCAAGTTAATATCACACCTCTGACAATATACTGTTAAGTTAACTTTACACTTCTAACAGTAATCAAGTTGCTGCCAAGTTCAATATTAAACCTCTGACAGTCACCTTCCTTCAGACTTCCATATCGAAGCTGAAATGAACGATGCTAAGTTTAATACTACACCTCTAGCGTCCAAGTCATTGCTAAGTTTAACAATACACTTAAGGCTATGACTTTCTCTCGGACTTCCTTGTCAAAGTCGAGATGACCAATGCCAAGTTCAAAATTACACCTCTAGCATTACCCTCACTGTCAAGTTAAACATCACACCTATGACAGTGACACTTTCAGTTTTCCCAAATAAAAGCTGAAATGCTTCTGAGTCAAGTTAATATCACACCTCTGACTCACATTCTTGTCAAGTTAACATCACACTTCTGACAAGACAACTGTTTTGATTGAGATTTACCTGCACACAAAATTAAGGAATATTAGATTTAGAAATAGTAGTGCAAGGTGCTCAATTCTAATCCGCGGTAGCAATGGCTATGCGGGTCGTGATCCTCAGGGAGGGACTAGCGATGGAAGCGTTTAAGTAAGTTATCTCTATTTTATATATTTTCTTATTAACAATGGTATTTACAATGAGATGGAAGAAATAGATTGGAGAAAAGTGGAGTTGGTGATCTATACTAAAGAAATAGAAGAAAGGAAACTAAAAACTATACATACCTACCTCTTCAGTCTGCTTACCGTTGAACCGTTGTGACGACTTACCTTTTTTTGGAAGGCGTACAAGTATGGCGTATAGGATCGTCCACCTTCACGATCTACACTACGAAAAGAAAATAATTGCAAGAGAAAGCTTGTTCATCTCCATAAATCATCAAGGGCTCTTCTTCGGCTAGGCAGTCTCGAAGCAATCAGATCTCATGGTCCACACAACATTAGAGAGAAAATAGAAGAAAACAAGAACAAAAGAAACACAAGATTAAACAAGAATAAAAGAACATAAAATAAAAAAAATGAACCTCAAGTGGATTTCATTAACAATGGAAGAAAAGTAGACTTACACCGCTGTCACCTCAATACAAGTATGGACTCCTTCCTCCATGAAAGCTTCCTCCACTCTCAGTTACAAAATTTACAAAAGAAAAACGAAAATTAAATCTAACCTAAACTACAAGTTAGCCTAAGAAACCCTAAAATCTGCTCTGGATTTTCTGTACGCTGGACCACGTTCTCGGTTGCACTGAAGGGGTATTTATAGGTGCAGAAGGAAGTAGAGTCCCAGAACGACTCCTCCACGAAAGCTGGTAACGGGATAAGGCAGGACTGCCGCGGAAACGCGGCTTAGGCCGCGTTTTCGCGGCCTGGTGGTGGCGGCTGGCCACGCGCTTTCGCGCGTGGCCTCCTCTGGTCCGTCCATCTGGGCTTTTTCTTCTGGAAGCTGCATCCTGCCTCTTAATCTTTTGATTTGGATATAACTTGGGAAGCAAGTTACCTAGATCCCAAATCTTTTATCCACGAATTTGTGATCTTAAATTCTCCTTCTTTGGCTTTTATCCTCATCCTGCAAGTGTTTAGGGTTGAATAGAAGTCTATCCTTCCCTCTTCTTTGTATTTGCAACTTTGGCCCTTAGTATTTGCAACTTTGACAATTGATAATTGTAACTTTTACATTGGGCTTTAAACATGGGCTTTTGGGCTTCTTTTGAGGCTTTATTGCTTTATTTTTATTTCTCAAGGCCTGCACACAATAAATCATAAAATATTAGTAAATGTGCAGAATTATATGAATAAATATGAAAATGTGATGGTAAATGTAATGATAAAAATGCACTTTTCACTACCAATCACACCCCCACACTTATCTTTTTGCTCGTCCTCGAGTAAAATCAAAAAGAAAAAGAAAAAGAAAACCTAATCTAACTAACTCACTTTCGTAGGAATCACGGTTGCACTTAGCACGTGCAACAAGCCGTTAAACCCCTAGGTTACACTAGAGGACGAGTGTTGTCTCGTAAGGGTTTTCAGCGGATTACACCCACAAAATCCATAAAAAGAAAAATATTTGAAATACGTTTGAAGAGACTAAATAGTCTATAAGTTTTAGGATTATCATTTTTATTCATTCTTAGACTTAGTCTTTATAAAGTAAATTGTTATCCATTTTAGGTAAGGGTCAAAATTGAACTTCTAATATAGTCTTTTTCGTTACCAAAAATCATATGCATCCTTATGAATTTATACTAGGAATTCCTTAACTTGGACTCTCATGCCTCTTTATTATTTTTATAACTTCATCTAATTTTCTTTCGTGTAAGTATCAAGGCTTCTTGAAGCCCTCATACCTAACTAATTGACTATTAGATGTGTTAAATTTTTTTTTTTAGCATGTATAACTCATCTAATTTTCTTTTGTGTAAGTATCAAGGCTTCTTGAGGCCCTCATACCTAACTAATTAACTAATAGATGTGTTAATACATGTATAATATTTCTTAGTTTAGGCTTTCTAATCCACCCATGTAACGAACTTAAAGTCGATGACTCCCAAACCGGTCGGCTTTAGGGCATCAGGTGAGAAAACACTCCGCGGACTCAAATTCGAGTGAACTAGGCCACAAAACTAAGGGCTTTATTTTATTCAGAACCTCACCTTTAGGCGTGAACACTTATGCTTCTTGAGGCACATGTATCCAGCTTAATTAGTGATATATATTATATATATATCTATATATATGTATTATATATATATATATTATATGAGGCACAAGGGTCTTTGTTTTTGAATCCTATATATGCACTAGGAATGCACATTTCATTAAGGTAAAAATCAAGACTAATTATTTATTCAATTTCTCCTCCTATACCTAAAAATTAAACAATTCATTTATTTTGATCAAGTTTTTTCGAAATCCTAATCATGATTTTCCTAATCCTTAAAACTAACTTAGATTTCTTTCAAAAGATAAGTCAAAATATTGTCCTTTTTATAATTATTTTTTTTAGAATTTTTTTTATTAGCAAATTTTTTGTTAGTTTCTACCTATGTTAGTATGTTAGAAAGCCTACCCCCACACTTATCTCATGCATTGTCCTCAATGTATGAATGAATGCATATATGCATGAAAAAGAAGAAGGGAAGACAGAAGTTACCTCAAGGTGGTGGTTCCGGTGGTGGTCTAATTGGTCCACGAAATGCGACCCAATCTACTTTTTGTGGAATTCAGGGGAACCCACCAGAAATTTTTCTTATATAACCCACTAAAATGTATGTATTATTATCTTTTAATAATGCCACCCCATCAAATTTCCAAATTTCATAATTAATTTCAGAGTCAATTGTATCAACCGTCTTGTCCCAAAATGGAGTGTGAAAAGATGGAATGATTGACTTGAACGTGGGAAGTACGGGAACGAATACCGACTCAGGAAAGAAACTTAAATCAAGTAAGGGTTCAGGAGTCGGGCTAGGTTCAGGAAGTGGGTCCAAATCAGTAAGCTGAAACTCAAGTCCACAATATTCTTCCCATAATGGAATGTGACTCAATATTGGTGATTCAAGTTCAGGAATGATAGGTGTGGGAATCAAAACTGACTCTAAAATATTACCTAAGTCGGGTAACAAAACAGGAGTCAACAATGATTCGGGAATTTGAACTTGATCACAGATTTGAGAATCTAGGTCACATATCTCATTCAGCTCAATATCATAAAAATGAGAACTTGCTAATTTATCCATGGGACTTTCAAAATTGCACAATTGGTCAAGTTCAATATGATCATCAAAAATGGGTGATTCAAATTCATGATGAATTGGCACAGGATCCAATGTTGACTCGGGAAATTAAAATCAGGTGGAGACACCGGAGTCATTATTGAGTCAGTAAATAAAATTGAATCACCGGGTGGAAGATCATGATCATATTCATGCTCAAGTTCTATTTCAGGAAAGGAAAAACTTGCCAAGTTATCAAAATTTGAAGTTTCGGCAAGTTCACATGATGGCACTGAATTAGAATCTTGTTGTCCAAAGCAACTTGGTTCGTCGGCTCTAAGAGAGTGGTCAGCGATATCAGAAATGGCCGAACGGTGAGAACGTAAAGATTGAACCATCATATCTATATCATGATCACGGGCTAATCTAGCCTGAGTCATGGCTGCAAGCATCCTTTCATAGTTGATAGGTGCATCATGTTGTGATTGGACTTGAAAGGATGAAGTGTAATCGTGATGAAGTTGTGAGTCGGTGGACTCACGCATAATCATGTCTGCGATTGATGGTAATTGTTGCTTGGACTCATGCATACTCATCATTTCCTGGATAGATGGTAGTCTATTCTGACTGGGTGGATCTGAGTATGAATCTTGGGAATATTGTAGACAAGGTGGAGACGGAGGACAAGTCGATTGAAAATTGGACTCGGGGGAATCGAAACCCCATGAACTCTGTGAAGAGTTGAAAGTATGAAAATTATGGTCATAAGATGGGGGGTATGGGTTATATTCATTCGGATAAGACCATTCCGGCACACTAGGTTGGTCAAAGTTGTGATATGCCGGGTTGATAATATCCGAAAAATAGTTAGGTGTGTAATATGGATTAAAATTGGAAAAATTATTATTATATGCCATATCACACCAACACAACAAAGAAAAAGAAAACAAATAAACAAACAAAAAAGAAAAAATTCTAACCTAAGTTAGGGTAGACCTATGACCTAGACGACTCCTAACTGGTTAGACTGTCCACGGGAGGTAGGGTGCAGACTTTGACCACAAGTTAATCAGCCAGGTCAGGGCAAGAGTGGTGGGAGGTTTTTCGTCAAAGACGTTCCTTAATTAAATAACCACCAATCTTCGAGCTTTCGGCCCTCAATCCCCTTCCTAGACACTGATTTGGCAGGAGTCAACTTCCAGCACTGTTCCCCCTTAGGATAATCTCCTAATTGAGTCCGAGATGTCCCTAGGGCCAACGTCTACTAATTTTAAGTTAGGTTTGGGTTAGTGAGTGCTTGGGATATGATTTTTAGGCTAAGGAAGGGTGATGAAATCCCCACCTTATCTTGTTAATGGGTTATGCCCTTAGAATAAATTTGTGCAAGTGTACAAAATATGTAAATAAGATTCACTCAAAGCATGAAAATCAACCAAGAGATGAGTCCTATTCTACATGAAATGCGAACGTACCTTGCTCCAGCACTCTTCAACAGTAAAAATAAAGGAATTGAAAAGACACGTGCCTAATATGCAAACGTCTAATCAATTTTTATCTTTAACAAAAAGTATTTTACTGTTGATTAATTAGCAGTAAGTAGGGTTATCACAGAACAAAGTTTAACAGAGCAGTAGACAGATATTGCAATTTGCAGCAACCTGCAAAAAGATGGATCAGTAGGGAACTACTCAGGCCGCGGTTTCGCGGCAATTGCCGCGTTTCCGCGGCTCTGAAGTAGGCTCTTGTGCTCTGCCTTCGAGGGTAGAGGCACAGAGTTGCTATATGTCCACTTCTGCTGTCAGTTTCCTTGTTCTCCAAACCTGCAAACAGAAAGAATAAAGGAATTAGTTAAAAAAAATTTATTTTTAGAAAAAAACTTACCGTCCCTCCCCGGCAACGGCGCCAATGTTTTGATTGAGATTTACCTGCACACAAAATTAAGGAATATTAGATTTAGAAATAGTAGTGCAAGGTTCTCAATTCTAATCCGCGGTAGCAATGGCTATGCGGGTCGTGATCCTCAGGGAGGGACTAGCGATGGAAGCGTTTAAGTAAGTTATCTCTATTTTATGTATTTTCTTATTAACAATGGTATTTACAATGAGATGGAAGAAATAGATTGGAGAAAGGTGGAGTTGGTGATCTATACTAAAGAAATAGAAGAAAGGAAACTAAAAACTATACATACCTACCTCTTCAGTCTGCTTACCGTTGAACCGTTGCGACAACTTACCTTTTCTTGGAAGGCGTACAAGTATGGCGTATAGGATCGTCCACCTTCACGATCTACACTACGAAAAGAAAATAATTACAAGAGAAAGCTTGCTCATCTCCACAAACCATCAAGGGCTCTTCTTCGGCTAGGCAGTCTCGAAGCAATCAGATCTCATGGTCCACACAACATTAGAGAGAAAATAGAAGAAAACAAGAACAAAAGAAACACAAGATTAAACAAGAATAAAAGAACATAAAATAAAAAAAATGAACCTCAAGTGGATTTCATTAACAATGGAAGAAAAGTAGGCTTACACCGCTGTCACCTCAGTACAAGCATGGACTCCTTCCTCCATGAAAGCTTCCTCCACTCTCAGTTACAAAATTTACAAAAAAAAAAACAAAAATTAAATCTAACCTAAACTACAAGTTAGCCTAAGAAACCCTAGAATCTGCTCTGGATTTTCTGTACGCTGGACCACGTTCTCGGTTGCACTGAAGGGGTATTTATAGGTGCAGAAGGAAGTAGAGTCCCAGAACGACTCCTCCACGAAAGCTGGTAACGGGATAAGGCAGGACTGCCGCGGAAACGCGGCTTGGGCCGCGTTTCCGCAGCCTGGTGGTGGCGGCTGGCCACGCGCTTTCGCGCGTGGCCTCCTCTGGTCCGTCCATCTGGGCTTTTTCTTCTGGAAGCTGCATCCTGCCTCTTAATCTTTTGATTTGGATATAACTTGGGAAGCAAGTTACCTAGATCCCAAATCTTTTATCTACGAATTTGTGATCTTAAATTCTCCTTCTTTGGCTTTTATCCTCATCCTGCAAGTGTTTAGGGTTGAATAGAAGTCTATCCTTCCCTCTTCTTTGTATTTGCAACTTTGGCCCTTAGTATTTGCAACTTTGACAATTGATAATTGCAACTTTTACATTGGGCTTTAAACATGGGCTTTTGGGCTTCTTTTGAGGCTTTATTGCTTTATTTTTATTTCTCAAGGCCTGCACACAATAAATCATAAAATATTAGTAAATGTGTAGAATTATATGAATAAATATGAAAATGTGATGGTAAATGTAATGATAAAAATGCACTTTTCACTACCAATCAACAACTTTCAACCCGTTAAGTTAATATCACACCTCTAACGGTAAAAACTTTCGTAGATCCCCCGCGAATCTAGCCTCACTTGTTATTCTCGTCAACAGAATAACAAGTCCACTTAAAAATATTGTTAGGTTAACATTACACCATTAACAGTGTTTTCATTAACTCCCCAGCTGATCTTAATCAAGTTAATCCCAAACCTCTGATAAAAGTTCATCCTCCCTGGGGGTACAAATTCAGCTTGTCATTCTCCGTTATAGATTGACAGGTCCACAAAAGTTATCTTATCTCTGTTAAGTTAATATCACACCTCTGACAGCATTGTTGAGTTCCTGAAATAGGATCTCTCTCCATAAAATGTGACTCGTTAAGATTATCATCATAGTTTTGACAATTCAAAGACTCTTCGCTTCTATTCGTCTGACTAAAAAAAAAAGAAAAAGTTCAAGACAATAGGAGGAAACAAAAAGAAAAGTGTCACTTTTATTTATATCCAGGCATATGAAAGTGATACAAAATGCTCTCTTATACAATAAGATCGAGTGTTACAATAAAGGAGTACAAAGAAGTCCCTTTCTCTCTCAAAGGTTGCACTCACTCCTCGAAGCTGCTCACAATTCCAAGTACTAGATGTTTGGAAAGGCGCCAAAGTAGAATTAAACACTGCGGCGACGATCGGGAACTGGCTGCACCACGATGCATGATGTAAACATCGAAGAAGCATCTGGTTGACCGAGAACAATGGTGTTTCTTGATGTAGAAAGGCAGCAGAATCTTCTGATTTCACCTGACCATCCGAAGTGGAGTATGATCCTTCGTTGATGAACATCTCTACCACCAGAAAGTCATCCAATGAGCATAGAGCTTTTCTCGATGTTACTTCTGGGGTAAAAGGAGGTTTTGAGACCTCACAGAGGATGCCCTCTTTTCGGTGACCTGTAGGAGGACCATACCCACCACTATATCCACCATTACCCTCGCCGCCATGCTCCCTCTGACCATGCCATGCCAAGAAGCATGACCGGTGCATTGAATCCAAAGATATCTTGGCGAGGGTCCAGTCCTCGTCTCCTAAAGGCAGGAGTCATGACTTCTTCTCCAGTGGTCGACCATCGACCAAGTTCGCTGGCCGAAATATTCTCCCAGAGGCCCAGCGAATATGAAAAAGGATGATTAAGCCTACCTGCATGAAGCAAACAAAAATTAGAAGATCTGAAGCTTAGTATACTTCAATAGAAAAACTTAGTGACAGACGCAGTTATTGCTGAGATCTTCAGACGCAGGAATGACCCGCGCAGCAAACCAAACTTCTGCGGCGGCAGAAACAGACGCGATAAAAATTGTGACAACACACAGAGTTCGAGCGCAGTCTACTTTTGCACCCATGTCTAAAGTTCGAGACGCGAAAATTGCCATCTCCCTATTTGATAAATAGGGGTTGCAAAATTCAGTCCTGAAACCTTTGATCTAAGTCAACAGCCTCAGACGCGAGCTCTGTATGTAAAGCCCATGGTCCAGGTGCAAAAGTCCATTATACTCGCGTTCAGAAAATTTTAAGTCAGAATTTTCTAAATGGTGCAACTTCCAAAAGATGGGTACACCAGTTAGACTTCAGAAGAAGGTCAAGAAGATGAATCTCTTTAAGAGATATCAAAACTGAAACTCAGTTGGGCTGAAAATTTCATGGCAAAACCCGAAAGTCATACCCGCAGAGGCCTCTATTAAAAGTTGAACTTTCTGCATCAAAGTGCAGACATAAAAGGTGTTCCAGGAGACGCTTTTTGTTATTGAAATCACTTGACAGTGGTAATCTTCCAGAAAGGCTAAACAGAAGCATGAAAGTTCTGGGTCGTCTTCGTCCATGGAGGCAAGTCCCTGGTGAAGTCCTTGAAGGGAGAAGACAAGATCTCTTAGAGCATTCGCTCTCAAAAAACAGTCTAAGTAATGGACTGCTAAAAGGCGAGGCTGAGCCCTATTTATAGGCAAACCATAATGCCTATAATTAATGGCTCGCTAATCAGAACCGTCGGCTTTAATGACCGCACGAGTGTCGAAGCCCAATAAAGGTTTGACGCGTGGATCGTCGCTTCGGGAAACAACGGAGACGTGGGCCTCCAACTGCCAGCGCCGATTTGGCATTAAAAGGCGTTAATGCTTAAACCCAATGAAGGGCTGACGCGTGGACTGCCGTGTCGGGAAACGTCAGATGATATGAGTCCCCAATCGTCAACATCGACTGGACATTTAAAGATCCAACAAAATCTTCATGACAAGCTGCAGGTAACGCCTGGGAAGTTGCACCAAACGCAGGCCCGAGAGCCGCGTCCAGGAACTGGCGTCCCCTTTGCGAATTCGAAAATGGCGTCCCTTTTCATTCCAGTCAAGAGAACCGCAATCGCGTCTCTCAGAGTGATTCAAAGCTGCATCCCTTCACAGCAAAAGGGACCACTTCTGGGGGTCGCGCTTGGAAATCACATAAAAGTGGAAAGCTGCGTCCTGAGACTTGTGTCCTCAACGGAGAAGGCCCATGGCATTCACAAGTATCTTGAAGCTGCGTCTACATGGCGAAATGATAATGGTGTTCCTATCATAAACTCAATATAATTTGAGTTTGCACCAGGTCAAGGACCCACTGCCGCGTCCTCATATCTATGAGTCAGTTTTGAGGAGCATAAGACCGCGTCCTCACGACATCCTGAATTCTGCACTTGGGCAGAGTTAAGGGCTGCGGCTAGGGAGCCGCACCCAAAGCTGCGTCCTTCGCGCCAACTGGACAGGTCAGAGTCGCGTTTCCCGGGACTGCGTCTCCACCACAAAATCAGAACCGCGTTTGGTAAACTCAGTTCAGTTTGAGTTTATTCAGAGTCAGCCAAAGATCACAGCCAAAGAGTGTAGCTAAGAAATTGGATTCATCTACAGTGGAATGATGAAGATGGAGCAAAATTTCAAGAGACTTTTATTATTTAAGCCAAAAATGATAAAAGTGATACAAACACTCTTGAAGAATCGGGTCATGCTAATAATCCTGATTAGCCAAGGAACGAATTTGTTCTCGGAGGCGATGTATCTCGTGCTGACGTGCTTTCTCAACCTCCATGAGAGCCTGGACCCGCAACTCCTCCTCGGACAAAAATCTCCTCGCAGCCAGCTGCGCTCGTAGGGATTCCAACCTGGAGGAGTGAGTGGAGAGGTTTTCTTCAACCTGCATCTTGGCAGCCTCCAGCCCTTCCAGCTTCTTCCTGGCAGTGGCAAGCTTCTGCTCATTGATTGCAATCAAGGCTTCTGCTTTGGCTATGGTGGCCCGAGCACTGATGATAACTTGCTCTGCGCTCTGCATGACGAGTTCAGATTCCCTTGAATCGCCAATCAGCCTTTGATGGTCCGCCTGGAAATGTTGGAGATGGTGGGTCTCTTCAGCTATCCTTTCCTCCATCTCCTTCTGCTCTTGTTCTTGAGCAGCAAGAAGCCTAGTCAGGGTTGCCCGGGCCTCGTGAACTGAGCCGGCGTCTTCCAAAGACTTAAGCTCTTTCAGATCACTCCCCAACTGCTCCACCAGCAGCAGACACGCCCTAGCTTGTGAAGGACCTCTAGTATGACCAATGTTCTCGATCAAATTCTTAAGAAGCATTCGGACAAATTCGAAAGAACTGCCCCCAGAGAGGATAAGATCAATACACGATCGCATGGAAGCAAAGAACTGCTGCACCATTTGACGTGTCAGTTCTTCCATGATATCGCCAGCCGAGGAGAATTCCGCTGATGTGCTCCCAGATCCCCTTTCTATCACAGGGCGAGGGATGGGAATCAACTCATCCCGTGCAGGAGTAGGATCAACGACAGGTGCGGCAGAAACCAAGATGGTCACAGATACGTCTGGCGCAGTCACTGTCGTAGCAGCCTCCATGATGACTGGAGTAGCAGCGAACCTGACTTCTTCGGAACCCTCGGTCGAAGGTTGAATTGTATTGCCTGCGGGCTCGACGCTGACTGTCAAGTCCTCTACCTGAGCTTCCTCAGCACTCTCTGCAAAGCACCAAAACGTCAGTCATGACAATAAAAGGAAAATATTCAAAGCGTCAATATTTCCTTACCAAGCCGAGGGTCCGAAGACGGCAGATCCTTGGGCAAATCTTGCAAGGTTGAGGTCTCCCCGACCTCAATAATTGCCCTCTCTTGAGGCATCTCAGCAGCAGCCTCAACACCCTCCTACTGGGCCAGCTCCTGTATCATCTCCTCGATATGGGAGGAAGTCGCAGCCTCACTGTCTGCGGCTAACCCTGTAGCATAAAGGGAAAACGTCAGAACCTGTCCCTAATTAAAAAGGGAAACCGGGTCAACAAGACGATAAGAGTACCTTCTGCAGGAGCAGTTGCCGCTTGTGATAACGCCATCACAGGGTCGCACCTGTGTATTTCTTCCTCCAAGATATGTGAGAATTTGCTCGGATCTGGAAGAGCGGGTTCATCGCCAAAATCGACTTTATCGCCTGAATCATATTCGTTCTCTCCGGACGATGAAGACGATAGTTCAACGCGAGAAGCCTCGGTAATTGAGGCCTTGCCACCAAATACCCCAGTAGTAGGACTAGGGTCAACTACTCGCGAGCTGGAGATTAATACACCAGGAGACCCAGGCTGTTGTGCCTCATCTCTCCTTTCATGAGCCGAAGAAGACCCTGGTTGAGTTGAGACCCCTGGAATCTCAACATCATCCCTGCCGATCAGGACAACCTCGAGCTGTTCGGCCTCATCAGTTGCGATGGGTTCATCAGCAAGCTCCCCTTCTTCTAAAATTACGGGGCCCTTGCTGCGCAATCCATGAGTACGAACAAGGGGGGCATCATCTTCCGCCTCCTCTTCTTCCCTCTGCTCTTCGATGCCGGAGGGGACGGTCTCTTCAGCCGCCAAGTCTTTCCTGGGCTTCTTCGGGGTAGGCTCAGCCGTGGAAGTAGAAGAAGGCTCAGCTTGGAGAGTAACACCATGAGGACGTTTATGCACCGTCTGTCGACGCCTTCTGGCAGACTGCTCCCTGGGTACTGCTGCTCTCGGCTCCCCTCTGGCCTCCCTCTGAGCCGCCTGATATTCATCAAGGCCTCGTGAGCGCTTGTTGGACGCCACCTTCTCTTCATAAGACGCATTAATGCTTTTAATGCATGAACGCTCCATTGAGTAGCCAGGCATCTTGCTAGCCTGGAAATACCAGGTACAGAAGCTAAGCTTGCATAGCAGTTTGGCGTCTTATGAGGTAAACGGAAAAGAGCCTGTGTCCCCCCAGCTACGCTGTAATACCAAGCCCGAGCACCTTCAAACAGATTTTTACTGAAGGCAAGCTGAGCGTTAGGGTTACCGACATATAGTTAGTCATAGCCGAACTGTCGGGCGAAACGATTCGGCATATAAGGCTCGATCGTGCACGAATTCCCTTGCCGGAAAAGTAGATACCCGGGCCGGATATTGATAAGCCACCAGAAGACTCCCGATGGCAGCCTCGTGAAGTCGTCCGGACCCACAATGTCGGCGAACTTATCCCCATAAGCAGCATCTGCAATCTCGGGGAAGCAACGGTTGAGATGATAATTTGAAGCGTTCAGAATACACTTCCGGACGTAGAACATATAGTTGTTGCACCAGCTCGAACTCTCCAGCCGCTGCACAAAAGGGACAAACCCTCGCATCGGGACACTGGCGTCATCAGTGAGGGGCAGTGCATCACGTACCAAGCCATTAAGTACGTGTAGGGAAGCTCGATCCGAGGGTTAGGGGTCTTCACTCTCGGCCTTCCCTCTGAATCGACCTCTGGTTTACCTTAAGAGTCGACGATGGCCTCCACCCTGCACAGGCTCTGAGTCAGGGCCCGCAACCCGCTTTGGATACCGGCCACCATTGCCGGAAGGAGAGCTATGGACCTACCATAGGCCAGCAACACCTCCGGATACACCACGTCGGCAACAATCACCTCATGCGGCAGTGTCGGCACTACACAGCGCTTCAACCACAGCATGAGAAAACCCGCCAGCAGTGCCCGGTTAGAAATGGGAATCTGGGCCTGGTGATGGAAACTTTCGAAGACCGTGTTAGGTTTGAAAGTGTCTTCGTTCGACTCTGTGGTATAAGAACTCACAGAGGCGTCGATCCTCTCGGCGATTTCTTCGTCAGAGCTGGGAGCCAGACTGGTCACTGAGTGATCTTTCTCAGTGATGCCATTAAACAAGTAGCTCGCCCAAGACAGCTGCTTAACTCCCCTAGCCCTCCAGGAAGTTATTTGGCCGCAGATGTGGAAATGACACAGCACCTCCCAGTAGGTCTCATATACACGAGGGCACTCTTTCTTCAAGAGATGAAGCTCCTCAGAGGTGGGGACATATTCCTCATAAGGAGCATCTCCCATTACCAGCCCTGAGACTTCATATAATTCATGCAGGGCAAGCCCCATTTCTCCAACCGGGGTGAAGAACGTCCCCGTCGAAGGGTCGTAGTGCTCCAGGATCCCAAAGAAATTTTGGAAATTCTGTGGGATGCCATATTGCATAGCCCTGACCGCTTGTACAGTCCCACCTGGTCCAACAGACCTCCAAGTTCAGCGAGGACAAAGCTCACCATCTTGCCCCACCAGTACTTGTCAGTGGAATGAACCCACCCAAGCGGGCGGAAGTCAGTGGGAAAATCACCCCCTACCTTCATGAACTGATTAATAAAGGTAGTGCTGAGTTGAGGGGTTTCTCCTACTGGGTAATCAAACCTGAATAATCTAGGAAACAAACCAAAGATCTCCCTCCCGTGTCCACCCGAGTGCACCTTCCTGGCGCCCAGTATGCCAAGAGAGACACTGGGAACAGATCGGGCAAGATCCCATTCCATTGCCCGAGGGACAGACATGTGCTGAAGGTAGCATAGGGGATACATTCTCTCCATATTTGGAAGAAAGAATTTCCTATCCCCTATCTGGCGAAGCCACTTGTAGTCGCCATCATCCCTCCTCAATGGAATGCGCGAATCCGTCTTAAATTCTGCGTCAGTCATAAGTTCCTGGAGTGTCGCCATGTCAACTTTGGAGAGCCTCTCCCTTCGCTCCTTCGGTTTGTCAGCAGTCACAGGAGCAGTCCTTTGCAACACGAAGGTTAAGTTGCGGTCAGCACCACCTACGTGCCCGAAGTGACACTTTTTGGAGAGAGGATCAGCGAAATATCGCACTGCAAAAAGGAAATGACATTTGATCAGAAATCTAAAAGGAAATGATTAAGTGTTCACAACTCAAACGCAGAAATAAACTCAGACGCGGCAATCATTAAAATCTACGTCCAGACCCGAAGATCGCGAGGCTAGCCTGGAGCCCGCGTTTTAAAAGTCCAAGACTTATGAAAAATCTCTAAGTACTTGGACTCAGACGCAAGATTCATGAAGACCAGCGTCTGATTTCACAAAACGCAAGAGTCATAAGAAATCTGCGTCCGAATCTTTCATACTGAGAAGCATTCTAAGTGTTGAATCCGAAACGCAAGGCTTACTGGGACCCTGTGTTCAACAAGCAGACGCTGATTCGAGCAGATAAAAACAGCAAGGGGCATCAAACCTACGCCTTGTTTATCGACTCAAGGGCCGCGTCTGAAAATCAAACATGGGCTCGAGCCCGCGCTGGCGGGTCAATTTTAAAAGAGGAGTCCAAGAGTTCAGAGAACTCTATAAACCCTTTTAATGGTGGAAATCAAGTCTGATGGCTTTATACCTGAAATAGGGGCTTCCTGCATGGAGGAACCGCCCCTTTGAGTCTCAGCGACGACCGCCCGTGAAGATGAAGCAGTTTGCTTGGCCTTTGGTGCCATTGCGAATCAAAGAGCCGGTGTTAGAAGAGGTAAAGAGAACAAATGAAGTTCCTTTCTCAAAACCGTAACAGATGCACACGAAGACGAAGGAGAGTCTAATGATGACTCTTGAAAGACTGTTGCCTTTTATAGGCACAGTAATTCGCAAAGATACGCGGCGCTTGGCTCGACGCCTAATCATCGCCTGACGCGTGGACAGCACATTAAATGCAGCGTGAAGTTCGCATGCCAAAAAGTAGATGTCCCCTCTGTAAGATCACCTAGAGGGGGGTGAATAGGTGATGGCTAATCTAATGGTCACTTATGAACAAATAATGCGGAATTAAAACTAAGTTGACCAAATTAAACTTCTTTTAATTGAATACTTATGTATAACACAAGAGTGTTGCCGAATTCCCCTTGCGAGGCTCTGGACAAGCTCCTCTAGATTCCCCTTGAATGGGTTGAGGTGCCGCGTTGGCTCTCTTGGTTGAATACTAGTGTTAACAACAATCCCAAGCAAGTATGTATGTATATCAATCATGCACACAATTATATCAAGCATATAAAAGTAAGAACTATGAAAGTAAATGCAAGATATAAATAAGACAATAAGAGAAAGAGAGCAAGAGATAGCAATCGCAAACACAAGGGTATGTTTCGAGGTTCGAGCACACTTGCTCTACATCCCCGCCTTCGACACACGAAGGATTTCCACTATGCACGATCCAACCGGATCTCTCCTTGGTGCCGCAACACCTACAAGCCCTCGGACTCCCAAAGTCCCTTACACACCACAAGCCCACCGGCTCGTCGAGGCCGCACCTCAAGCTACAAGTCCTCACTAGGACCCAACAACACCAAGTCCTCACTAGGACCCGAAACAAACCGCGAACACAACCGTCCGCCTTCTCAAAGAACAAGAATTGATCTCTTGGTGATCTAAACACTTGATCACCAATTACAAACTCTCACTACAACTCTCCTATAGGATGAATAGCTCAATGGATGCTCAAGTGTAGTGTGAGAAATCAAGGAAAGAACTTTTGATGGAAAACTCAAGAAATCACAATAAACACTCTCTTGATAAAATCCCTTTTGATAGGAAATATTGGCACTCTATTTTGTGGAGAAAACTTCTGAAATCACTTGGAAAAACTGGCTCAAGAAGTCCTCAAAATCTTAGCTTCAAACAATGACAAAACCCCCTTTTATAGAGGCCAGAAAAATCTGACCGTTGGGCTCTGTCAGAGCTACCGGTCGACCGATCCGGTCGACCGGCAACGGTCAAAAATCCGACCGTTGCAGCCTCCGGTCGACCGGCCCGTCGACCGAGCAACTGGAGAAGAGAGTAAACTCTCTGTCGGTCGACCGGCCCGGTCGACCGATAATTCCCGAGAGCAAAGCTCTCTTAAGCGGTCGACCGGTCCGGTCGACCGTCCTCCAGTGCACACAGGCGTGCACGCTGTGCACGTCCGGTCGACCGACCCGGTCGACCGGCCTCTGTCAGTTCTGAAAAATCAGAACTGGCAGAACCAGAAAATGGGGATTAAGGATTGGTCTTTTAACTTAATAAAAATCCCAGAAATTCACAGTAAATCCAGAAAAATAGTTTCAATCAAAATAAAAACTGTTTTTATAAAATATGTTTTTCTAAAACTTATTTTTTTCATAACTTCTCAAAATACAAAAACAAGATATTTTGAATTTATAATGCATAGTGTGTATGGATATGATCCACTACACAATCAAAATGAAATATCTAGTTTTTGACATAAAGCACTAAACTTGTTTTGGTTAAAGGATATGCATATAATAGATCACCAAAACCAAGTAATGTATTTTGACAAATGAAAAATCTTTTTCTAAAATAAAAATTCTTTTATGAAAGCAATCTTATAAAGAGTTCTATCAAGAGTGTGTGTGTGATATAACTTGAGCAATCCACCAACTATTCTATCCTTTACATTTTAACTAAAACAAATAAAAAATCTTATACCTAGACACAAGTCTTCATCCTCTTGAAGTCTTCACTTGAAGGCTTCTCATCTTCTTGACTTGGTCCAAGCTTGATCCAAAGCTCCTTGGATCACCCCGTGCTAGCTCCAAATCTTGACATTTAATCCTTTGTTGAGCTTTGCACCTACTAAGATCTTGATAAAGAATCTGTCACTAATTAAACACAAGATCATTAGTAATCATAACTTCATGAGTTGATCATCATCAAAACTAGGGTGATAGGCCTTTGGGCCAACACCCTCAATTTTACAGGGCACGTGGCAGCGTACTCATGGCACAGATTCGCATCCAACAGTCGCGTCTTCATCTCCAAAAGACGCGTCTCATCAATGGACGCACCCTTTCAACCCGACCAAAGTCGCGTCTGCCTTATGAAGTAATAGTCGCGTTTTCATCCCAAAAGATGCACCCCTACAGAAGGCGCATCTTTAAAGCGGTACTACCCCTGCGTCCACAGAACTGGCGTTCGGTCCTTGCTTCTGCAATTCAGTTCAACAGTACACTGGCACAAGCAGACGACTGCCCACCTCTGGTTTAAAGTACACCAACGACAAACTTAAAGCATCGGGGAGGTTTAGACTGTGTATTTAGACACTCCACGCGATCAGTTTTGGCGGCTTCAAAGAGTTCCACAGTACACTCACGAAGACCATAGTCCAGACAAGATCAAGCTCAGAACGTCGTCAGTCCAACCACGAGAAGACTGAGATTTCAATCTCCCGACGTGGACGGACTCGACACTTCGGCTCACGCCCCATGCCATCTTCCGAGCCTTAGTTACACACTCAAAGAAGACAAAGGAAAGTGCCGCTTGTTAGACGGAAGATAAAACTTCTCGCCATCCAACTCGAAGATCCACTGTCCCTCGCCTGCCTGCAATTGGCGATCAGGATCTGACGCAGCATCTCCGAACATGAAATTGGGCTTTTTATAAGTCCGACGGTCGATGTCTTCGAGAGGAGCAGTAGTTAGAATACTCCTCATGGTGAGCGGGTCACCACCATGGATAAGCGTGTCCCGGACAACGAAACTCCGCTCACTAAAGAGAGAAGCCTGGCCATAGAATTGAAGGCTGATGCTGCCATCCGCTCGGCTGGTCATCCCAAACAGACTATTCAAGGGACCAGGGGTGTAGAGCACTGCAAGAAAGAAAAGGGAAGAGAACTATGATTAGTTCAACAGTCAAGCGGACATGGAGATATAAGATTCGCTAAGGCATAGCCTCGCCCCGTGAGCAAGGCCAGTAAAGCGACAGCCTCGACAAAGCTTGATCTCGCAGACAAATCTGCATTTTACAGAAAACGTCTAAATACCAACTTCGCTTAAACAGGAGGTGTATAGCCCTAAGGGCTGACGTCATCAAGAGGGCATTATGGTCAAGAGTCATCCTTCGTGGCCATGACTGAAGAGACAGACCCGAGTCCTGTTCCTCAAACAAGACGAAGACAGCCCAAGTAATGGCTTTATACGGAAGCCCAAAGAAAAACTGTTCAGTTCTTAATTCCCTTTACAAAGAAGATTGGGAAATTTAGGGAAACGAGTTCCCTAACGAGGATAGATCATATTCGATCGTCCTGATAAGCCAAATACCGGCTTTAAAAGAGAGAGACCGTAGTCTCTAATTAGGAGAGAAAGTCTCTTACCGGCGATTGGCCGCTCGATGACCGAAGGAGAAGGAGGACCCTCCGTTGCAGAAGTCGCCACTTCTTTCCCCGCTCGTCTTTTGAGCGCCATTGAAGAGCTGCAAGAGTTCTCAAAGTTCTCTGAATGAAGAAGGAAGAGGGAGAGGGAAAGTCAAGAAATTTCTCTAAAAAGGGAGATCTTTTCCTGTTCAGCCCGATCGGGCTTTTATAGGCCAATCAGCGCCTAAAACGAGGCCTCGAAAAGGGCGTACGCCGCCGTTTCGAATTAATTCGAAACGCCACCCGAAGCGCCTTCCCGAGAAGCGCTGCTTCGATCCCACTAAGGGTTAACTTCGCCCTGGCTTAAAATGCGGACTTCGTGCAATCCTTCAGGGACTTCGCCGAAAGGCTTATCTTAGCCCCTTAAAAAGGCGCTGTTCGCGGACATACCAGTTTCGCGAAGTTCATTCAAAGAAGGGACTATGCCCTTAACTCCGCATACAGTTTAGCCCCGCTATGGCCAAACTTTCAATGAAAGTAAGCAAAAATCAGAGGATCAGAAGATGAACTTCCATTGATTTAAAAGGAAGGGTACATTGATATTACATCAAAGTTGTGTTTCATACAACACATTCAGTGGCTCGACAGGGTCATTTGCGCAAAAGGCATACAAGCGGTTTTATCTGCTTCTAAGTCAGACCGGCTGGACACGAAAGGCCTTCCTCCTGCACAAGGCTGTAACCAGTTGTGTCACGGAGACACGGCCATAATTCTCCACAAAAATGGCAGATTTTGCCACTAGAAAGCGAGGTCATCTTTGTTGAAGCCTGGCAATAAGACTTATCGCCGCCAACACGTCAGACCACCTATAATGGGAATTGGCAGTGATGTCAGTGGTCCGACATGTGTGATGCCTGCTCTCCCGAAGTTGATCGTCCCCGACAAAGGCCACCAAAGTTGAAAGTTGACAATGATGCCAGTGATCTCACAGGTGACGCCCACTACCCCGAAGCGGATCATCTCCGGATAAGCGGCTACCAGCCTCATCTCAGAACGAATCATCTCGTATAAGAGGCTGCCAATAGCCTCTGGGACACGCACCCGCTGCCCCGAATTGTTCCTCCTGCTTAAAAGTAAAGCTTCAACCAGGGAAGCATAAGGCAATTTTATGGTTCCTTCCGTCAAGTCACAAGATTGGCGAACATAGCTCACTGCAATGCAAAATCAGAGCAAATTAGCAGTTAAACACAAAAGATACTGCAAAAGCGCTAAAACCGAATTCTTTGGAGCGAAGCAATCCGATTTCGATTGGAGCAGAGGATAAGCCTCGCTTGCACAGTGATGATGGGCTAGCTCAGCAAACGCCAAGTCCTAACCTCGCCTATACGGTTAAGCCAGACTGATCCTATTGGACACAGTCTTAGCCTCACCTATATGGCAAGACTGGCTCAACCTTGAAGATACCAAGTCCCAAGTTCTGCCTGTGCAGCGGACTTAACATGCAATGATCTTTTTCTGATCAAGTCAAGATGATAGCTTCACTGGGAAGCTATGCCAAAATCCTTCTCCGCAGATCAGTTAAATGGAGAACAAGGGAAGCTAATCCCTGAAGCAGCTGCTAAAGATGAATCAAGGGAGATGAATTTCCTAAAATCGGTGAAGTCGTTGAACGATCAAGACTTACCGGTCCTTGGCCGGTAATAACCAGAGTGGGCATTCCCACTAATTCAGAGATCTGAGTATCTCTTTCTAAATCAAGAGAGGAGAAGAGAGGCAAAGCACTTCTCTTCAGAGGACCTCAAGTGCCCTATTTATAGGCCCCATGGCCTGAGCGCTGCCGCCTCAAGCGTGGAAGCACGAGCGCATTTAAGGCATTTATTGCGCCTTGAGAAAAGGGACGGTTTCCCTTGGAACCGTGCGAAGGGAGAAAACGTCTCCCTCATAAAAGGCACTTATGGCGCCTCGAAGAAAGGGAGTATCCTCCCTTGGAAACGTGCAAATCAGAGAATATCTTCCCCGTCAACGCAAGAGAAGGAGAAAATCTTCCTTAAAAAAATCGACCCACGGCGGTTGATCTCGGGAAAGCGACATGCGCTCCCAAGCGAACATATCTTCGGAAGCCCAGACGCGGGGCTACCCACACGCGAAGCTATTCAAAGGCACGAACCTGTGCAATTCTTCGGCAAACTTATCCCAAAGCAGGATTCAAGGCGAAGCTGAACTCAACCATCATGGCGACGTTCATACTCCACACACCACCGATCAAAGCAGTTCAAAGTATTTCGAAGTCTGAGCCATTGTAGACTTTCAAAAACTTTGAAGGGGGTCTTGTTGACACTTAAAAAAGACAAGATTATTATTGGTCTGAACAATGTCTAAACTTGTTGACATTTATAAAAGACAAGTGACAGACGAGCTGAAGACTAGTTTTCACCCATCTCCGAGGGACAAGGAAGCAACTTGGACTCCACTGATCCAGCAAGCAGACAGTGAACCCGGATTGTTTCTAAACAGACCTCAGCAGGTCTAAGATGTTGGCACTTAGCATCACATGAGCCCAAAGGGATACCCTCGCTTGAGAGGCTAATATCACCCAACTTCGCCTTGAAGCCATTCGAAGCCTCGCCAAGAAGCTAACTCGAAAACTTCGCCACAGAGGACTTCCAGCTCCGCTAAAGGGTTTCTTTCGGACTTCGCCAGAAGCTACTTCTAGCTCCGCTACGAGCTCAATGCGGGCAACTCCGTTATTGGTCTGCTATGGTCAACCTTTGACCAATCAAATCTCCAGATGAGATCGGATCCAATCAGATCAAATCCAATCAAGATCAAATCAGAGATCAAATTTGGCAGTTGATTGCCACCATCTCTTGATTCTTCTAAAATGAGTAAGAAGATCAGGGGAAATCCTCCAACGATATGGAAAGGATCAAAACAGATCGAGAAGGTCCACCGACCTGCCAATTCTAGCTTCGCAGAAGCTGATCCTAGCCTCGCAGCAAGGCTACTTTTCAGATTTAAACAGATTTGATTCAATCTGTTTCCATATCTTCAAGGGATGATTATACCCTTGCTCTCCCTATAAATAGCCCGCCAGGGGTACAAGGAGAGGATATAGAGAGATCGATCGATCGAAGACAAAAAGAGGACTCCACAAGCAGAGGCTTCTTCACGACACACCGCGCGTTCTCGAATTCAGAGACCTTTTAGAGAATTGCTTTCTCTATCCAGGGTGTTGATACCCTAACATCGTCCTTCTTCTCAAGGAATCTCCAGAACCAGGCGAGAAGGAATTCCTTATTGAAGGCGATTTTGAGAAGCAGTAAGAGGATTCTACCAACCTTCTGTTCTCTGATTCCCGGAACCAGGCGAGAAGGGAATCTCATCGCTCGCATCGTCAAAGGACAAAGTGGTCGCGCGCTGACCAGACTCCTATCGGCACACTTCTCTAGAATCTCTGAGGAGATCTACTTGTAATCTTTTTAAGAATACTTGTAATTTAGCTCCTCAACCCGTTTTTTTTTGTAAGTTTCCCCCTTTGCAAACATAATGGAAAACAAGATGGCGACTCCGCTGGGGATGAAATTCTCCACTGCCGAGAATCAAGTGTCGCAATGCGACGAACAGACCTTCGGGTCTAACTCTGAATTCAGAAAAGCCGGTGCAGCCAGAGCCTTTCTGGCTAAATCTTCAAGGAAAGTCTCTGCGGAGACTGAAAAGGTTCTCTACGAACCTACTGCGGTTATTTGGCGCAACAAGGAGGCACGTCCGCAGTCTGATTCCTTTACTTGTGAAAACTTGGTGGTTCAGTTCGATCAAGGAAGATTTGAAGAAGTCCTCTCTGGGGGTGGCCCAATGCTTCGAGCACGGAAGCATAGGAAGGCTTCCACGACCAAGGTTTCAAAGCAGAAACCGGAAGCAGAATTCTGCCAACACCCCTCAGCCTCGTGTGTGGCTAATCAGGTTCCTTGCGAACCTAAGTTTCCTCTGCCAAGGCGGATATGGAAGCCTAAACAGAAGTCTCCGACCGAAGCTTCAGGCGTGGCTACGCCTAAACCACGCCTCTCTCGCGAAGAAAAAGGCAAGATGCCTGCCTGCTCCAATCATAAAATCAAGACGACAATCATACCGTCACCCAATTCAAAAGCAGCAATGCCTTGCGCCGGCCTCGTTCTCATGAGCGAAGCTACTGTACCACAGCGTACGCGCAGGGTCCATGACCGCGAAGCTGAAGCCAAAGTACTATCTAAGACCAATTGCCTTCGCAGCAGCATAGCGGGTAAAGCACCGCAGCGTGCTCCGTTCACCAGTTCGTCAAGCGCTAAGCCCGCGCTTTATGGCGAAGCTGGAACCAAAGCACTATTCAGTGCTAATCCCTTCTGCAAGGATAAAAGAAACAGGACAGCGCCCTATGTGTGACCCAAAAGAGCCTTTGCGCTCGATTGCAGAGACCCAACCGGGTCCGATCTGAGGAAATTGTTGATGGATAAACAAACCTCTCCCCCCTGTTGTCGACAAGTGGGATGTCAGCTGGTGACACTCCACTCGGTCCATTGCCAGCTGGACCAATCCCCGCCACGCCTCCAAGACGACGGTCAGTTTTTGATCGACTATCGGTACAAGCCCCGATGAAGCATCGCAGAAGGAGTATCTTGCGAGATCTCCCCTCCCCATCCGTCAACATGACTGGGAGAGGGCGAGACCTGCGCAGGGGAAGACAAACATCTGATGACACCCCCTACAGCTCCCCAGATCCAGATTACAGCCCAGGCTTAGGCGAAGTCTTGGTGCATGAAGAAGGTGTTTTCTGAAATACCAGATCCAGGGTGGTGATACCCTACACTTATGAACAGCCTTCTTCCTCGACGGCCCTAGCCTCGTCACAGCCTAAGAGATCACTCCAATCATCAGATGAAGAAGATGAAGATAGTGGGTATGCTTCTTCGGCCACAGTCAGTTCAGTGCGAACAGACAGGGCATCGGTCAACATGGCTGATAATGCTAACGACGACCTTCGTCGACGTTTGGAAGCTCAGGAGCAAACTTCCAAGACTCAGCGAGAGGCTCTGGACAATATTCAACAGATGCTCGCGCAACTCCTCAGTGACCGGAACAACAATGATGCCGGGAGCAATCACGACGAGGAGGAACACTTCAGCAATGAGCAGCCAAAGACGGAGAAATCCAAGGAGGGTTCTTCCGTAGACGCTGAAGTCTTTAAGGGCCTCCAGGCTCAAATCGCATCCCTAGCTCAGAGGGATGAATTAAAGAAGGTAGGGGCAGTCCGTCCTTATCCGCTGGAGTGGGATTCGGTGCCATATCCACCGAAGTTCAAACCACCAACGCTGCATACCTATGATGGAAAGAGCTCGCCAAATCAGCACATCTACTATTTTCGGTCTCAGACTGAAAATGTTATAAGCAATGACGCCATCATGGCTAGGCTGTTCATTGGCACCTTAAAGGGAGTGGCATTTGACTGGTTCCGAAGTCTTCCCCCGGGCTCTATCAACTCCTGGATCGACCTAGAAACTCGGTTCCTATCTCGTTTCTATGAGGACAATACCGAAGTAACATGGACAAGCTCCTCTCCACTGTGCAGAGGAAGGGCGAATCTGTCCGTGACTACATTGAACGGTTCAGAAACTTATCCTTGATGCGCCTAGCAGGGATGCCATTACCCATACTCTTACAGACATGTAGACACAACTTCTTAGACCAAGTGGAAGTTCGCATGGGGGCTGTCAAAGCCCACACTTGGAAGGAATTGGTCGAACAAGCAGAGATAGCTGAGAAGTCGGCTAAAAAGTTCGAACCATCCGCCCCTAGAGGCAAGTGGGGGATGAACAACAAAGGGCGTAGCGACCTACCGCAATCTTCTCAAGCTAAAAGCAAAGAGACTATGTCTGTGGAGTTATCCGGAGATGTGCAGTCGAAGGCCAAGAAGAGTGGCTTCAACAATCAGGAGCCTAAATTCCCTCCAAAGCAGTATTCGTTCAAAGACGATCAGGTGGTCACGATATTCCATCTGCTTCACAAAGGGAACAAAATGAAGCTGCCAGATGCTCGGCGTCCTAATGAGATAGGGCGCACAAACGACCCTAAATACTGCCTCTATCATAGGATGATTCACCATCCTACTGACAAGTGTTATGTCCTCAAGGACAGGATACAAGCCCTGGTCGACGCCGGAGTTTTGACGTTGAAGACGAAGCAGAAGAAAGTCACTGCCAATATGGTGACTCTTAAGTTCGGCAAAGCTCCGAAGGTCACAGTTCCTGACGGGACTTATTCCGTCCCTGCACCACGGTTGGAAATCAAGCATCTTCCAGCTACAGCTCAAAACAATAAGGGCCTTGTTCCCTTAACATTGGAGACAGGAGAAGTCATGTGGATACATCCAGACCTCGTCCAAGACGTACAGCGGGATCCAAAGCAGCCCAACTCAAAGGGCAAGTCTTGCAATGTCATCTCCATCCTGCCAGACGACGGCAATCTTACATCGGCTTCCCTCAGTGATTCCGAAGAAGAAAAGCATGCTTGCCCAGCGCAAGCCGACGCGCCTCAACAGACGGGCACCCGATCCGGAAATCATACTTGAGGCAGTATGAAAAGCCTACTGACGAGACACAACAGCAAACGACGTCAGTACAAGTACCAGCATCCACTCCAATCCCAACCAAGGGAAAGAGAGGCCTAAGGAGGTACGATTCGACCACGTGTTAAAGAAACCACCAGGCCAAGGGTTTGATACGCCCTTTCATTTTGACATATTGGCTCAGCTGGCCAATATCCCAGCTCGTATCACTATACACGAGCTCCTTCGCCTCTCGAAGAGACAAGAGAAGCACTCAGGGATGCCCTAGCCAATGCAGAATCCTTTCTGACATGCGTGTCTGAGATCCCTAACGATGACGTTCAGTCTCCTTACCCAGAATGTCATCATGCACAATCAATGGTGCCCGCTATTACATTCACGGCGGAAGATATGCTTCTCAAAGACAACAAGCACGATCGACCTCTGTACTACACCGGATATATCGGTTCAACGTGCATCGAGAGAATACAAGTCGATCCGGGGTCTGCACTCAGCATCATCCCAAAAGGCTTCTCTACTTCCTCGGCATACCATTGTACAGGTGGTCCGCAACCACTACTACAATATACGATTTTAACGCCGGAAGCAGTCATCCACTGGGAAAAATTCGACTCCGTTGCAGAATCGGGAGCTTGAAGTCAGAAGTAACATGCTATGTCATTGATGCTGACACATCATATAATCTGCTGCTGGGACGGCCATGGATCCATGCTAACTGGATCGTTCCCTCTACTCTGCACCAATGCTTCATATATGTTGAAGATGACACGACAGTACGAACTGTCTTTGCTGAGAGGCAACCATTCAAAGGGGTGGAAAACTGCTTCACTGACGCTCTCCTATATCAAGAGGCCGGTGGAGCACTTAAAGAATCGTTGCCGGACGATGATGAAAGTGGCAATGAGGCAGATTCAGAATCCGAAACAGGCATGCCAGCCATTCTGATTGGTGAACCAATTATAGCAGATCTCAATAATCCCCTATGTAACACTCCTTCAGAGGATGAAGGTGAATGGGTAATTAATGATAATATTTCTTTTGATTATCCTGCGAGTATTGGGCCGATTAAATCCATTACGGATGGCTCTCTGCATGTGCCCGTACATGAGCCAAGTGTGGCCAGCACATCTGTGGAAGTTATAGAGGGGGCCACACTGGTGATCCCTCCGTCCAAACAAGATCAGTCGCCGATAATCTTCGGTAGAACCCAGCCACGGGGACCCACAACTGCAGATTCGAGCTCAGACTCAGACGCCCCACAGTTCTTCCATTATGCGCGGCCAGCGCGCCACATTATGAAGAAAATGGGGTACGACTTGAAGCATGGAGCAGGCCTGAATTTCGGAAAAGGAAGGCGCGGTTTGATGCGGAACCTTGTGCCTAAAGGGAAGCCCGCAAACTACTATGATAGTACACGCAGGGGGTTGGGTTACGTCACGCCCACATCATCAGTAACAGTTCAAGTCAAAGACGACGGGCCAATTCCATCACATTCAGCCTCGTCCTCCGAGTGGGACTCAGACGTCAGTGTGGGAATGATGTTCGAAAACCTCACTGTTAATATGACCTCAAGCAGTCAATTGGAGCCCGCAGAAGCCACCGATGAAGAACCGTGGGCCTAGCAATTAAACATCCAATGGGAAAAGCGGTTCGAGCTGCGCGAACCACCTACTGAAGACAAGGTGATACAGGTCAATCTGGGAAGTCAAGATAACCCCAAGCCCATCTTTATAAGTGAAAGCTTATCGCTTACGGAGAAGGAAGAATTGATAATACTCATAAAGAGTATATAGATGTCTTCGCATGGAGCTACGAAGATATGCCTGGACTTGATCCACAGGTCGCTATGCACCGTCTAAACATCAAGCCCGACGTCAAGCCAGTCAAGCAGCAACAATGTCGGTTTCGCCCGAACATCATGGAGGCTATTGAAGCCGAAGCTCACAAGCTCATTGCATGTGGCTTCATCCGGGAGGAGCAACATCCAGATTGGGTAGCTAACATCGTCCCCGTCCTCAAGAAGAATGGGAAAATACGGATCTGCATCGACTACCGTGATCTCAATACGGCCTGTCCTAAAGACGAATTCCCACTGTCCATCACCGACGTCATGATTGACAACACATGCGGGTTTGAAAGGATGTCTTTCATGGACGGCTTTTCAGGGTACAACCAGATTAAGATGTATCCAGACGACGAGAAGCATACTTCGTTCCGAACACCATTGGGGTATACTGCTACACTGTAATGCCCTTCGGACTGAAGAACGCAGGAGCAACCTATCAGCGGGCAATGAGTACAATCTTCCGCGACCATCTTCGAAAAACGGTGGAATGCTATGTCGACGACATTGCCGTCAAAAGCCGCAACAAGAATGAACATCTTCGCGACCTGAGAACGATGTTCGACATAATGCGGGCTCATCAGCTGAAAATGAATCCAACAAAGTCCTTTTTGGGAGTGTCAAGTGGCAAGTTCCTTGGTTTATTGTCACATCAAAAGGGATTCATCTTGACCCAGACAAAGTCAAAGCCATTCAGAGCATGCATCCACCGAGGAATCTCAAGGAGCTTAGAGGCCTGCAAGGCAAGCTGGCTTATATTAGGAGATTCATCGCAAATCTCTCAGGCCGCTGTCAGCCGTTCACACCGACTCATGAAAAAGGGTGCTTCCTTCGTATGGGATCAAGCTTGCCAGGAAGCTTATGAAGACATCAAGAGGTACCTCACAAAACCTCCAGTCTTAGTGGCCCCGACATCAGGAAAATCGTTCTTGCTTTATGTAAAAGCTCTGGACTACTCCCTCGGTGCCCTCCTCGCTCAAAAGGACGACAATGGCCACGAGCAGGCCATTTATTATCTGAGCAGAACTCTCATAGGAGCGGAATCTCGCTACAACCCTATTGAGAAAGAGTGTTTAGCTCTCGTCTTCGCTATTCAGAAGACACGACATTATTTGGTCGGCCAGACCATACATGTCATCTCCAGAGTAAACCCATTGCGTCTTCTTATGACGAAGCCAGGATCGTTGAATTCAAGATTGGCTAAGTGGGCACTTTTATTGTCTTAATACGACTTGATCTTCACGCCTCAGAAGGCGGTTAAAGGCCAGGCCCTTGCAGAGTTCTTGGCTGCTCATCCAGTTCCGGAGCATTCAAAACTTCACGAAGATATCCCTGATGAAGTCTTCGAGTCTTATGCAACCTCAGAAGAGGAAGTGTGGCAGATGTTCTTCGATGGAGCATCGCGAATGGGCCCTAAAGGCAAGATTATTGCCGGAGTGGGGGTTGTATTTATCTCCCCACAGAATCATGTCTGCCCAGAGCATTTTCTCTGACAGAATCGTGCTCCAACAATGTAGCAGAATATAATGCTCTGCTCATTGGTCTTCAGCTCGCTCATGGAATGGGGGTACGCTACCTTGAAGCCTATGGCGATTCAAAACTGATCATCAATCAGGTTAAAGGCGAATATGAAGTCCGCCATGAGGACTTGGTGCCTTATTATCATACAGCCATCGAATTGGCTAACCTATTTGAAGGTTTCTACATCGGGCATGTGTCCCGATCTCAGAATACCAAGGCGGACGCTCTCGCTGCATTAGCGACGACGCTAGCCTTGCCAGCCGACACCGAGTATCACCTCACAGTCGCAACTCGACATCTTGTATGCTCCAAGCACATACTAAGAACTCGAGAAGTCTATAATGTCTCCACGGATCTTGAACCAAGAGACTGGCGCTTTCCTCTCATCGACTATGCTTTGCACGGTCTGCTTCCAGACGATCCAAGGAAGCGGCGTCCATCAGACGAAGGTCTCTCCGGTTCTATTACGATCCGACTTTGAAGACACTTTACCGTCGCTCATATGACGGTGTTCTCCTCCGTTGCCTTTCCAATTCAGAGGCACAGGAAACGCTCCAAGAAGCGCATGACGGCATTTGCAGAGCTCATCAGCCAGGTCCAAAGCTCAAAGACAGGTTGCACAGACTTGGATACTATTGGCCAACTATGATAGCCGATGCCATCCAATACGCACGAAGGTGTAAAGCATGTCAGATTCATGCGGACTTCGTACACCAACCTTCGGAGCTGCTCCACCCAACTGTTGCTTCATGGCCATTTGAAGCATGGGGAATCGACGTCGTAGGGCCAATCAGCCCTCTTCGACAAGAGGTCACCGGTTCATCCTGGCAATAACCGATTACTTCTCAAAGTGGGCAGAAGCTACACCACTGCTTGAAGTCAAAACCCCTAATGTGGTTAACTTCATCAAGCACCATGTCATTCATCGATTTGGTGTCCCTAGGCGGATCATCCATGACAATGGTCCCCAATTCATAAGTCAGGTATTCTATCGATTCTGCGATAAATACCGAATTCAGAATGTGGCTTCAACTGCCTATAATCCCGCCGCTAACGGCTTGGCGGAAGCATTCAACAAAACAATCATCAAGCTACTCAAGAAATTCGTCTCCTCGAACAAGCGAGATTAGGACGAAAAGCTTGGCGAATGTCTTTGGGCCTACCGAACCACGGTTCGGACATCGACAGGCAATACGCCTTTCTCCCTGGTATATGGGTGCGAAGCAGTCATTCCATTGAAAATCCAGACGCCATCATTGCGAGTCGCTCTAATGACTAAGGTCACATCAGAGGACAATGATCGGTTACGTCTTCAAGAGCTCGAAGCACTAGACGAGAAGCGGCTCCAAGCGCAGCAACACATTGAGCTGTATCAGGCTCGAATGTCAAAAGCCTTCAATAAGAAGGTCAAGCAGAGAATCTTCCGGAAAGGAGACCTGGTCTTAGCCGTCAGACGACCGATGATTATGACGCACAAGACCAAAGGCAAATTTCAGCCTAAATGGGAAGGACCGTTTGTGATAGAAACAGTCTATTCAAACGGAGCATACCGCCTCACGACTGCAGAGGGCGACCTACTCATGATGCCGATCAATGGCAAGTTCTTAAAGAAGTATTATCCTTAATCAAGGATCCTTCTCATGATCAAGTTAACAATACACCTCTGATCAAGACCTTCGTGTGCAAAGTACACACAAAGAGAGCCTTTCTCTTCCTCCAAGTGAGATCATACAGCCATAAACCAACAGGAACCTGGCCGTGCACCGGTTATCCTAAAGGAGAATCAGGGTTATGCAGACATTAACCCGATAATCCAATATCCTTTAACGATTAAGGATAGAGGAAAATGTTGGCCTTTAAGCCCAACATAAGTCCTCGACAACTCATCATGCTGAGGGCAATAGCATGGCTAGCCCGACTCAAACGGTAGTTGGTAAAGGCATATCAAACCCGTTGACAGCTGGGGGTTTGCTAAAAATCCTAAGGGACCTGTTCCCGTTTGATTCCCTCGTTTCTCCCCGTGAGAGCGAGACCTCCAAAGTCACTTACCAATTCTCATCCATAGAATGGTAAGACCACATACACATTTCGCTGTTACGTTAACACTAAACCTATGACAGCAATTTCCTCGTTTCTCCCCGTGAGAGCGAGACCTCCAAAGTCACTTACCAATTCTCATCTATAGAATGGTAAGACCACATACACATTTCGCTGTTACGTTAACACTAACCTATGACAGCAATTCCTCGTTTCTCCCCGTGAGAGCGAGACCTCCAAAGTCACTTACCAATTCTCATCCATAGAATGGTAAGACCACAAATACATTTCGCTGTTATGTTAACATTAAACCTATGACAGTGATTCCCTCATTTCTCCCCGTGAAAACGAGACTTCTCCCAAATTCCACTACAAACTCGATACTTATTGACATTTACAAAAGATAAGTATCACCAACCTTGAGCTTGGTGGCGTCTCATTCGGTATGTCATTGTGACCTCTGAACCAGCAGGCAGCTAAGTCTCAATTCCGAGCCCTGTTGACATTTACAAAAGACAGGTCTCGATACTCGTGACATTTACAAAAGACGAGTATCACCAAATTTTGAGCTTGGTGGCGTCTCATCCGATTATGTCATTGCGACCTCTGAACCAGCAGACAGCTAAGTCTCAATTCCGAGCCCTGTTGACATTTACAAAAGACAGGTCTC
Organism: Agave tequilana; assembly: GCA_038442645.1. NCBI lineage: Eukaryota > Viridiplantae > Streptophyta > Magnoliopsida > Asparagales > Asparagaceae > Agave > Agave tequilana. The sequence goes on from JAVJIF010033918.1 coordinate 87,633, forward strand.
GATACTCGTTGACATTTACAAAAGACGAGTATCACCAAATTTTGAGCTTGGTGGCGTCTCATCCGGTTATGTCATTGCGACCTCTGAACCAGCAGACAGCTAAGTCTCAATTCCGAGCCCTGTTGACATTTACAAAAGACAGGTCTCGATACTCATTGACATTTACAAAAGACGAGTATCACCAAATTTTGAGCTGGTGGCGTCTCATCCGGTTATGTCATTGCGACCTCTGAACCAGCAGACAGCTAAGTCTCAATTCCGAGCCCTGTTGACATTTACAAAAGACAGGTCTCGATACTCGTTGACATTTACAAAAGACGAGTATCACCAATTTTGAGCTTGGTGGCGTCTCATCCGGTTATGTCATTGCGACCTCTGAACCAGCAGACAGCTAAGTCTCAATTCCGAGCCCTGTTGACATTTACAAAAGACAGGTCTCGATACTCGTTGACATTTACAAAAGACGAGTATCACCAAATTTTGAAGCTTGGTGGCGTCTCGATCGGTTATGTCATTGCGACCTCTGAACCAGCAGACAGCTAAGTCTCAACCCCGAGCCCTGTTGATATTTACAAAAGACAGGTCTCGATACTTTTTGACTTCTACAAAAGACAAGTATCACCTACCTCGAGTTTAGTCGCATCTCAATCGGTTATGTCATTGCGACCTCTGAACCAGCAGACAGCTAAGTCTCATTCTGAGCCCTGTTGACATTTACAAAAGACAGTCTCATCTTACGATCCGACGAGGACCGATTTCGGGCTTGGTGACGTCTCAACCAGTTTGTCATCGCGACCTCTGAACTGACAGATAGCCAAGTCTCATTATCCAACCCAACAAGAACTATGTTCTCAGAATTGCACTACAATTCGGAATCGCAATTAAAAAGAAGAACAAGATTGAAGATTCGACAAAAGAAGAAAGAAATTTCATTCATTTCAAGAGGATAAAGTACATTGAGCTACAAGCGCACACTGTACGATCTGAGCCGCTCTCCGAGGGTGTTTAGCCTCGTCTTCCTGTCATCAGCAGCCTGGGCAAGCGCTTGTGACCTCAGCTCAGCCTCATTGAAATCTTCCGCCTGAGCCAGACGAGCTTCGGCCTCCGCCAAAGTTGCCTTCTGTGACAACTCCTGCCGCGCAAGCTCTTCACTCTGAGCTTTGAGTTGTTCAAGCCACGCAGTTTCCTCAAGACGCACCGGTATGGCCTTGGATAAGAGGAGATTTGCTTTCCTGATCATTTTCTCAGCCTTCGCAATCTTATCCTCAGCGCCGAGAAGAGTACTAGTGGAGACGTCAATTGCACTTTCAATCTCCGCTTGCCTTGTTTCCAAGGATTTCAAGTCAGAAGAGATAGCCTTAGCAGCCTCTTGAGCGGCAAGCCGGGTCTCGTGCTTTTGAGCAATGAGAAGCGCGAGCCGGTCATCAACTAAAGACTCCGGTCCGAACGGTAGAGGCAGCGCCATTCCTCCGCATCCTTCTCAAATTCATCCACCAGGAGCTCCAAAGCAGTGGCCTGGTGATACCCCTCAAAGTCCCGAATACTCTCAATATCACGGGAGAGGACCCCCTTTAACCTTGAGAATGGCATAGTCGAGCCCTTCAGAACCAGGTCGATAGTTCGCCCTAAGCCTTTATAAAATTTATCGATCAGGTCACCGATGTAATCGTTCTCGACCTCAGCCACTTCCGGTAAAGAGGCAACCTCGGAATAGTCCACCAGCCTGGTCGACGCCGTCGTAGAAGAAGCAGCGGGAGCACTGACAGCAGCCGGACAAGCCGAGGGCGATCTCGGCGGAGTCCTCATCGAGACCAGAACGCCAGCCACCGCGGAAGAAGGACTAGCAACCACCTCCTGAGCAGCAGGCTCAACCACCAGGGTTGGAGAAGTAGGGCTTGTGATCACCCTTAGCTCCGTACTTGGCAAAATTGTCGGCACCCCACTCGTTGATACAGTTGGGAGTGAGGACACCTCCGGGACTGCCGCCTCCACAACTTCTGGCCTTTCGGCTGATTTGGCCGATAAGAAGGCAGGTCGCCATACAGCGCGTCCAACATAGCAGCATCCGCCGCGATCGAAGCGCTCGTGTCACCCCTTGGCCCTTCGGGGGGATCTTCCGCTCTCTTAAAGCTGATGCACCTTGAGGTCGAACACCTGTAACAAGACTACGGTTAGTCGGGACACTACATGCAAAAGAAGCCAAGAGGTTAGGACAATACCAAAGGATGATGTTGCCTCGAACATCTCGTCAGCCGCATCAGTCTCCAGGGGCTCCATCAGAAAATTTTTGCCAGAATTAGCACGAACAGCCGGCTCGCTTTCGCTTGCCGAGTATCCTGTGGACCACCCAATAGAGCTCGATGCCTCAGGACTTCCTTTAGAAGTCCCAGCGCCCGAGGGACCAATGTCGCTGCATCACCTCTGGACTCCTCCGCGTGAGTAAAGGAACCAACAGCAGTCCCATAAGCGAATAGGGGATCATAATGTTCCCCTTGCTCCCCAACCGCCTGAACTCCTGCAACAAGAAGCAAATAATGAGTTATTTGGGATACACAAAGGCGTATTATATGGATGGGGTTAATCTTACCCAGACCCGGAGCAAATTCACCGCTAGTCGGTTCAGCGACCGACGGTTCAGCCGCTAATGGGGCAGCAAGAGGAATCACTGCAGAGGGACGGTCCTCCGCCACAATTGTAGGAGCCTGGCGACGGGGCTTCTTCGCCAACGACCTCCTGCGGGATTCACTCCCACGCTTCCTCTTGAAGTGGACATCAGAATCCTCTTCTTCCACTTCTCCCGCACGTCGTGGGGAAGATGTCCCCACCACACCAGAGCCAGCCGCATGAGTATCAGCTCCCATCCCCGCCTCGAAGCGAGGACTCCCTGCATCAGAAGCCTCGCTATCATCTACAGCGATGAACTCCTCCAAGCCAGGGACACGAACCCGTTTGCCTTCCTTTCTCTCAGAAGCCTTCCGCTTCAGTCGATGAGAGATTAACTTCACACCCAAACGGTTGACATTGAACCCAGGGGTGTGGAGTTGGAAGCCGCATACCACTGGCAAAAGCACAGGGTCGTCAGAAGGTTGGGATCCTTCAATGGCGTGCGCAGCCACGCCCCAGTGCCGCCCGCAGTAAAGAATCGCCAGGCACGGGCCCCATCGATGAGACTCTCCATGAAGGCTAAATCGAGATTGGGATTGCCCACATACAGCTGGTCGTACCCAAATTGTCGAGCAAACCGGCTTGGGATGTAAGGTTCTAAATAGCAGACATCCCCGCTTCTATACAATAAATGTGAGGGCCGGATGCTGACCAGCCACTCAAAAACCCCCTGACTCATGGGAGACCGTCCTGACTCCGCATCTCGGAATTCCTCATCGTATCCTGCGCCCCGAATGCGAGGAAAACAGCGGAATAGGTTGTAAGCGTCATGACGACGCACTAACTTGCGGGCCTCGGCCACGTAGGTCTTCAGCCAGGAACATCCTTCGAATCGGCGGAGAAGCCATTCGAACACCTTGCGGAGGGTCCTCTCCAGCTTCAATCAAAGAAGGGCAGTGTAAGGCAAACCACGCCATTAAGTAAGTGTATGGCAGACCCACCCTAGGATTGGGTCCATCACAAGGCAGGATGGCACTCTTCCCACGCCTCGTCGCCGGTGGCCTGCAGAAAGCCTCCGTTAATGCGCGAAGGCCTCTTTGAATACAGCACACCATGGCCGGAAGGAGACCCAGACGGTGGCCATGGACCAAGCGAACGGCAGGCAGCAAAACATTCGGGTGGACGATGTCACCCGAGGAGGACGGCACTACGCATTTTTTTCAACCAGACGGTTAAGAAACCGCCAACAGTGCCTTCCGGACATCGGCTGACGAGCCTGATGGTGAAAGCTCCGAAGGACATCACCTTTCTTATAGGACCATCGTCTTCTGTCATGACAATATCCCTTGGAGACATACCTCCATCCGTTCAAAATGTTGCCATCTGCAACTCCACAATGAGCAGCCTCAGGAGCATTCTTCATATCTGGGAATAGGTAACTCCCCCAGTTCTTCAAGCTCTTCGAGCTACCCTTGCTGCCACCATGGATGCTAGAACAAATGTACAAATGGCACATTAACTCCCGATAAGTCTCAAATAAAGCAGGCTCCTGCTTCTCCAGCAGAGCCAACTCCGTCTCGCATGGAAAAGTACTCTTCATACGGGAGAGACCCAAAAGGCAGGGCAGAGATTTCCCTCATCTCATGCAAGGTCATGCCCAACTCGCCAACTGGGGTGAAGAAAGTCCCCGAAGCTGGGCAATACAACTCAAGGATGGCGTAGAAGCACGCCACCTTCATATCAATGCCGTAGCATGTCGCCCTTACGGCCTCATAGAGGTTTCAACCTCTCCAAGTCCTCCTCGAAGTGAGCGAGGATATAGTTGGTCAAGTCCGCCCACCATGTCTTTGGGGGATGAACCCAATCAGGAGTCCTGAAGTCAGTGGCAGGATAATTCCCGTCAACTGCGCAGAATTGGGTGCCAAAGGTCTGCGCCACAGTCGGATTCTCTCCTACCGAAAGCTCCCGTGACACGTTTCCAGGATATAGGCCTATTATGTTGTAAGGAGGGCCTGCCCTTGAAAAACCAGGAGACTGAGATTTCAATCTCCCGACGTGGACAGACTCGACACTTCGGCTCACGCCCCATGCCATCTTCCGAGCCTGAGTTACGCACTCAAAAGAAGACAAAGGAAAGTGCCGCTTATTAGACGGAAGATAAACTTCTTCTCGCCATCCAACTCGAAGATCCACTGTCCCTCGCCTGCCTGCAATTGGCGATCAGGATCGGACGCAGCATCTCCGAACATGAAATTGGGCTTTTTATAAGTCCGACGGTCGATGTCTTCGAGAGGAGTAGTAGTTAGAATACTCCTCATGGTGAGCGGGTCACCACCATGGATAAGCGTGTCCCGGACGACGGAACTCCGCTCACTAAAGAGAGAAGCCTGGCCATAGAATTGAAGGCTGATGCTGCCATCCGCTCGGCTGGTCATCCCAAACAGACTATTCAAGGGACCAGTGGTGTAGAGCACTGCAAGAAAGAAAAGGGAGAGAACTATGATTAGTTCAACAGTCAAGCGGACATGGAGATATAAGATTCGCTAAGGCATAGCCTCGCCCCGTGAGCAAGGCCAGTAAAGCGATAGCCTCGACAAAGCTTGATCTCGCAGACAAATCTGCATTTTGCAGAAAACGTCTAAATACCAACTTCGCTTAAACAGGAGGTGGTATAGTCCTAAGGGCTGACGTCATCAAGACGGCATTATGGTCAAGAGTCATCCTTCGTGACCATGACTGAAGAGACAGACCCGAGTCCTGTTCCTCAAACAAGACGAAGACAGCACAAGTAATGGCTTCATACGGAAGCCCAAAGAAAAACTGTTCAGTTCTTAATTCCCTTTACAAAAAAGATAGGGAAATTTAGGGAAACGAGTTCCTAACGAGGATAGATCATATTCGATCGTCCTGATAAGCCAAATACCGACTTTAAAAGAGAGAGATCGCAGTCTCTAATTAGGAGAGAAAGTCTCTTAACGGCGATTGGCCGCTCGATGACCGAAGGAGAAGGAGGACCCTCCATTGCAGAAGTCGCCACTTCTTCCCCGCTCGTCTTTTGGGCGCCATTGAAGAGCTGCAAGAGTTCTCAAAGTTCTCTGAATGAAGAAGGAAGAGGGAGAGGAAAGTCAAGAAATTTCTCTGAAAAGGGAGATCTTTTCCTGTTCAGCCCGATCGGGCTTTTATAGGCCAATCAGCGCCTGAAACGAGGCCTCGAAAAGGGCGTACGCCGCCGTTTCGAATTAATTCGAACGCCACCCGAAGCGCCTTCCCGAGAAGCGCTGCTTCGATCCCACTAAGAGTTAACTTCGCCCTGGCTTAAAATGCGGACTTCGCGCAATCCTTCAGGGACTTCGCCGAACTTATCTTAGCCCCTTAAAAAGGCGCTGTTCGCGGACATACCAGTTTCGCGAAGTTCATTCAAAGAAGGGACTATGCCCTTAACTCAGCATACAGTTTAGCCCCGCTATGGCCAAACTTTCAATGAAAGTAAGAAAAAATCAGAGGATCAGAAGATGAACTTCCATTGATTTAAAAGGAAGGGTACATTGATATTACATCAAAATTGTGTTTCATACAACACATTCAGTGGCTCAACAGGGTCATTTGCGCAAAAGGCATACAAGCGGTTTTATCTGCTTCTAAGTCAGACCGGCTGGACACGAAAGGCCTCCTCCTGCACAGGCTGTAACCAGTTGTGTCACGGAGACACGGCCATAATTCTCCACAAAAATGGCAGATTTTGCCACTAGAAAGCGAGGTCATCTTTGTTGAAGCCTGGCAATAAGACTTATCGCCGCCAACACGTCAGACCACCTATATAGGAATTGGCAGTGATGTCAGTGGTCCGACAGGTGTGATGCCTGCTCTCCCGAAGTGGATCGTCCCTGACAAAGGCCACCAAAGTTGAAAGTTGGCAATGATGCCAGTGATCTCACAGGTGACGCCCACTACCCCAAAGCGGATCATCTCCGGATAAGCGGCTACCAACCTCACCTCAGAACGAATCATCTCGTATAAGAGGCTGCCAATAGCCTCTGGGACACGCACCCGCTGCCCCGAATTGTTCCTCCTGCTTAAAGTAAAGCTTCAACCGAGGAAGCATAAGGCAATTTTATGGTTCCTTCCGTCAAGTCACAAGATTGGCGAACATAGCTCACTGCAATGCAAATCAGAGCAAATTAGCAGTTAAACACAAAAGATATTGCAAAGCGCTAAAGCCGAATTCTTTGGAGCGAAGCAATCCGATTTCGATTGGAGCAGAGGATAAGCCTCGCTTGCACAGTGATGATGGCTAGCTCAGCAAACGCCAAGTCTTAACCTCGCCTATACGGTTAAGCCAGACTGATCCTATTGGACACAGTCTTAGCCTCACCTATATGGCAAGACTGGCTCAACCTTGAAGATACCAAGTCCCAAGTTCTACCTGTGCAGCGGACTTAACATGCAGTGATCTTTTTCTGATCAAGTCAAGATGATAGCTTCACTGGGAAGCTATGCCAAAATCCTTCTCCGCAGATCAGTTAAATGGAGAACAAGGGAAGCTAATCCCTGAAGCAGCTGCTAAAGATGATCAAGGGAGATGAATTCCCTAAAATCGGTGAAGTCATTGAACGATCAAGACTTACCGGTCCTTGGCCGGTAATAACCAGAGTGGGCATTCCCACTAATTCAGAGATCTGAGTATCTCTTTCTAAACCAAGAGAAGAGAAGAGAGGCAAAGCACTTCTCTTCAGAGGACCTCAAGTGCCCTATTTATAGGCCCCATGGCCTGAGCGCTGCCGCCTCAAGCGTGGAAGCACGAGCGCATTTAAGGCATTTATTGCGCCTTGAGAAAAGGGACGGTTTTCCTTGGAACCGTGCGAAGGGAGAAACGTCTCCCTCATAAAAGCACTTATGGCGCCTCGAAGAAAGGGAATATCCTCCCTTGGAAACGTGCAAATCGGAGAATATCTTCCCGGTCAGCGCAAGAGAAGGAGAAATCTTCCTTAAAAAATCGACCCACGGCGGTTGATCTCGGGAAAGCGACATGCGCTCCCAAGCGAACATATCTTCGGAAGCCCAGACGCGGGGCTACCCACACGCGAAGCTATTCAAAGGCACGAACCTGTGCAATTCTTCGGCAAACTTATCCCAAAGCAGGATTCAAGGCGAAGCTGAACTCAACCATCATGGCGACGTTCATACTCCACACACCACCGATCAAAGCAGTTCAAAGTATTTCGAAGTCTGAGCCATTGCAGACTTTCGAAAACTTTGAAGGGGTCTTGTTGATACTTAAAAAAGATAAGATTCTTATTGGTCTGAACAATGTCTAAACTTGTTGACATTTACAAAAGACAAGTGACAGACGAGCTGAAGACCAGTTTTCACCCATCTCCGAGGGACAAGGAAGCAACTTGGACTCCACTGATCCAGCAAGCAGACAGTGAACCCGGATTGTTTCTAAACAGACCTCAGCAGGTCTAAGATGCTGGCACTTAGCATCGCATGAGCCCAATGGATAGCCTCGCTTGAGAGGCTAATATCACCCAACTTCTCCTTGAAGCCATTCGAAGCCTCGCCAAGAAGCTAACTCGAAAACTTCGCCACAGAGGACTTCCAGCTCCGCTAAAGGGTTTCTTTCGGACTTCGCCAGAAGCTACTTCTAGCTCCGCTACGAGCTCAATGCGGGCAACTCCGTTATTGTCTGCTATGGTCAACCTTTGACCAATCAAATCTCCGGATGAGATCGGATCCAATCAGATCAAATCCAATCAAGATCAAATCAGAGATCAAATTTGGCAGTTGATTGCCACCATCTCTTGACTCTTCTAAAACGAGTAAGAAGATCAGGGAAAATCCTCCAACGATATGGAAAGGATCAAAACAGATCGAGAAGGTCCACCGACCTGCCAATTCTAGCTTCGCAGAAGCTGATCCTAGCGTCGCAGCAGGGCTACTTTCCAGATTTAAATAGATTTGATTTAATCTGTTTCCATATCTTCAAGGACGATTATACCCTTGCTCTCCCTATAAATAGCCCGCCAGGGGTACAAGGAGAGGATATAGAGAGATCGATCGATCGAAGACAAAAAGAGGACTCCACAAGCAGAGGCTTCTTCACGACACACCGCGCGTTCTCGAATTCAGAGACCTTTTAGAGAATTGCTTTCTCTATCCAGGGTGTTGATACCCTAACATCGTCCTTCTTCTCAAGGAATCTCCAGAACCAGGCGAGACGGAATTCCTTATTGAAGGCGATTTTTGAGAAGCAGCAAGAGGGTTCTACAACCTTCTGTTCTCTAATTCCCGGAACCAGGCGAGAAGGGAATCTCATCGCTCGCATCGTCAAAGGGACAAAGTGGTCGCGCGCTGACCAGACTCCTATCGGCACACTTCTCCAGAATCTCTGAGGAGATCTACTTGTAATCTTTTTAAGAATACTTGTAATTTAGCTCCTCAACCCTTTTTTTTGTAAGTTTTCCCCTTTGCAAACATAATGGAAAACAGTCCCAGCCAACCGCGGAATATCAAAAACTTGGAGGGGGTTCTGTAGGCTGTCTAAAATCATTAAAGACAAGTCATCAAAGGCAGAGTCCCAAACTCCAGACGCAGGGCTAATCTCAGCCACACAGCCGCACTAAGGCGCGAAGGTCGAAACCCGCGTCTCAGCAGCACTAAGGCGCGAGGGCCGAAACCCGCGTCTCAGCAGCACCAAGGCGCGAGGGTCGAAACCCGTGTTCCATGTGTGCATGCATGTATGGAGTTGATGGTAGTATGGATAGTAAAGATTAGTTCTTATATGATGTCACCTGAATTTTTTATGAATATTTATTTTTGGAAGTAAGTGGATTTAAGAATATGTGGATAAATGACTGAGAGGTGTAATTTCGAGAATTATTAAGTAGACTGACGTGAGCTGAAATTGTTAAATCATGTAGAAGAGTAGCCTCGGTATTATAGAGGAGATACTGCTGTAAATTTCAGTGATTATTGGATTAATTACGACAATAATAATGATTAAAATCTGGGACCGTTACAGTATGAGAGCTATTAATAGTAGTTCCCTTTATTATCTTCCTCATTTGCTTCGAGTTGCCAAAGAGGGAAATAGGGGGAGGGCCATTGAAGCCACTCTGCTTGAGCTGGTGCTTCATTTTCAAAGGGAGAGCCAGTAGAGAGTGGCAGAGACGAGGAAGAAGAGAAGAAGGGTTAGGGCTCCCATGGCCATGTACAAGGTTTGTATGGAGTAGAACTCAAAGGGCTTCATTATGTCTCTCTTTTGGTGAAGATTTGGGGATGGAGATGCCATTTGCCATACATATATATATTGTGAGAGTCAATGAAAAAAGTCAATAAAATGGCAGTGATTTTTGCAATTTTGTGTTTCTTTTAACACTAGTCTTTTTCTGTTGATTTGCAGCAAAAACATGGGGGAAATTAAAGAAAATTTCTCTTTCTATATTCTAGTTTTATACTTGAATACTAGGCTACATGTGAGTACATGGATTAGATTCTTTAATAAAATTGAAGGAAGAATGGATCACATGTGTTGGGTTACTGCAGTATTAATCTTCATGTTGAGGAGGCCGATAAAATAATTTAGATTGTAATTATTTATTTCATTACTGAAACTGATATTATGTTTAAAATCTTTTTGACAAGTACTCAACAATAGTCATTTCACACTACAACACAGAAATGGGCTTTCACATTGCCCATTTCATGTTGGTTTGAATCGCAATCGATGTGTATTAAAAGATGGTGGTAATTTTAAAATTTGATAAAAAATAACAATTTTGCCTTTAGATTTTTTTACGGTGGTTATTAAAATAATAACCGTATATATTAGTTTTATAGTGGTTCTTTGAAGAACCGTCGTAAAAGTTGATTGAAGTCTTTGGATCTTTTACGACGGTTTTTAGAATAACTGTCATAATATATTAGTTTTACGGCGGTTCTTTGAAGCACTGATATAAATAAAAGCTGATCACCAGTACAATTTTGAGAATAGACGACGCACGTTTCACGGTGGTTTGCATTGAAAATGTCGTGACATAAAAGACGGTGGCTCTTTGTGTTCTCCTTTCATATCATCTTTCTCTCCCCTCACCCCATCTCTCTCTCCCCCCTCGTTCTTTGATTTGAAGGAACAATCTTCGATCAAGGGGAGTTCGATCTCTCTCCCCCATTCATCAGGCGAGTTCGATTACCTATCGAGTTCATCAAGGCGGTCTCTCTCCCCTCGATCACCAGGCAAGTTCGATCTCTCTCCCCTCGTTTATCAGGGCGAGTTCGGTCACCGGACGAAATCATCTCCCCCCCCCTCGTTCTTCGAACCAAAAGATGCAGTTCGATTTTTTATCAAGGTAAGTTCAATCTCTCTCAACCCTCATTCATCAAGAGAGTTTGATCTCCGATCTTCGATCCGTGCAATTCGATCTTCGATCAAGGCAAGTTCATCTCTCTCCCCTCGTTCATCAAGGCGAGTTCGTAAATTGTTTGATGAATTTGAATTTTGGGTCTGACTATGATATTTGTGGAAGAAGAGAAGGGTATGGTTCTGAATTTTGTGGCTGATTATGATATCTGTTGATCTGATCTAGATTTATCTGCAACTAAGAGAACCACTGAATGTGGTCTATTGTGATTCTAAAAGCTAAAAATTTATTCAATGAAATTAATTCTTTGATTGTGGAGTATTTTCTTGATCTTCTTTTACTTCTTTTTTCCTTAGTCTTCTTCTTCTATTTTTTTTTTCTTGGTCTTCTTCTAATTTTTGACTGACGAGGACGAGAGGATCGCCAGCCGGCACGGAAGAGGAGGACGAGGGATTGCCGACAAAATGGACGAGGAGGACGAAGAGGGGATACGTTAAAATTACTTTTTTTAAAATAATTGAGGTGTTTTCACGACGGCTTTAACCCGCCGTTGTTGCCTCCCAGCTAACAACGTCTCCTGGATAGATGACAGTTTTTGACCCACCTTCGTTGTTTAACGACGTTTTTAAACCACCGTGGAAGCCCATTGTTGTTGTAGTGTCAATCTTGGTATAGATTTGTCGGCATATATCGATCTCTTTTATATAACTCAGTCAACAATCATAATCTATATTTTATAAAAGTTAAATATAATAGACCTCATGCTAGCTTATTTATTGATTTTTTAATCCCTTAATTTATTGATGCAATTGAGTCCTTAATTAGCAGAGCAAAATGTCAACACTAGTTAATGGTTTTGTGTTCCTTCAACTTGCATACATAAATATTGTATCACAAGCAATTGCTTCACCAATAATCTTATCCCAATTAATAATAGTAATAACAACAAATATTAACAAGGCTTTATGAACTAGTTTCTGTCAACAGTACTAGTGATTCACATCCCTGGTGCCTTATGAATTGATGCGATTATTCATTTTCACGATCATGTTACATAAATCTCTTTTGGAGCTAAAACGGTGACACACATGCATGCAATATTGTGTCAATATTGGATCCCTTTTGAGTACATATTACAGAGACCTTGATTCTTCTATGGGATGAAGGATCAAGGGCACCCATTGGAAGGCCCCAAGGTGAGCATAAACGTTGGAGAGTGAGTGTATGCTGGTGACAGAGACACAGAGAACTTGCAGAGTATGTGGCTCAACACAATCTTGTACTCAGTCCTAGTGAGGTTCCTCCCAATGCATACCCTACCCCAAATCCGAAGGCAGTACCCCAACCTATGCTTGCACCCGCCGTAGAGGCTCTCTTTGAACCTCTCCGGTCTAAACTCATTCACATCGTCGCCCCAAAGTGATTCGTCGTGGTGCATTCAACAACGTCGACCCACATGTTAGTTCCCTTGAGGATAACTATGTCTCCAACTCGAACATCTCTCTAGCCTGCCTTTGGGCGTTAGGCGCCGGCGAGTACAATCGAAGGACCTCGCTGAACACCCATTCCATCTGCCATGAGAGAGAGATAGAGAGAGAGAGAGAGAGAGAGAGAGAGAGATTAGGTAAACGAGAAAAAAAAATATATTTACACATCGTGAAAGTATCACACATGTGGAATATGTGCATATAGGTATGGCAACCAACATGATTGTGATTTGCAAGTGTTTGGACCATGGTATGCATCTTGTCATATGTGATCACACGCTATAAACTTATAATAAATTTGGGTAAGTTTGCCGACGCAATAGAGCAATCACTATGTTGATAGAATAGTTTTTCCCATCACTATCACATAGGCAGCATATGGATTGCAGCCTTATAATTAGGATTCAGCAATGTCAGTGAATCCGTATTTATTGTCTTTCTCTTTGTTTTAATCATAGAGGGTCGACGTCAGATTAACAGACTCTTAATTCTATTGAAACTTTCTCCTCAATTACCAAATCAAATTGGATGGAACAGTTCTTGTTGATGATAAAAGATTATATGTCTATGAGGAGTAGTAGCTAGCTGGCAAGATCATGATCATACGTGTTCACCGCTGTATGTGTCATGTGACAAGGACTTAATTTGAAGGCGAGCTGATATTTCCATCCCAAAGAATGTTGAAGGTGCCACACAGACGAAGGCACCCAAATACTGATAAAAGCAACCCAAAAATCATAAAATTCTCAAAAAAAAACTCTTTCTTCTCCCCCCCTCCCCCCTTGCCGGTGATCTCCCCTTGCTCTCCATCCCCCCCCCACCTCCTTCCCCACCTCCGCCCCACTGACCTCCGCCCCTTCCTCCCCCCAATAAGCTCCACTCCTACTCTCGCCCCCCACCTCCTCCGCTCCCCCCCCCCCCCCCAACAAACGAACTCCACTCCCACCACAGTTTTGTTCGACTAGAACTGACCAAACAGATCAATTTTGTTCGGCCAAGATTAGTCGAACAGATCGAGAGGGGTGAAGTTCGTTTGGGGGGCGGAGGTCGGCCCCCGGGGGGGGGAGTGGGAGAGGGGGGGAGGAGGTGGGATGGAGTAGGGGAGGCTGGGTGGGGGGGGGTGGGGGGGGGGGGGGGGGGTGGGGGGGGTGGGGGGGGGGGGAGGGGGGAGGGGCGGACGTGGGGGGGAGGGGGAGGTGGCAGTCGGGAGGGGTGGGGTGGGGGAGGAGGAGGATCAGGGTGGCCGGGGAGGGGGAGGCGGAGGAGGGGGAGCAAGGGTGGCCGAGGAGGGGGAGGAGCAGGGAGGAGGATGGTAGGGAGGGATTTTTTTTGACTTTTCACTGAGGATGAAATGGTTTAAAAAAAAAAAAAAGGACAAACTTGTAATAATTTTTTGGGATTTTTGGGTGCCTCATCATTCTTTGGGGTGCAAATATCCGCTCCAAATTTGAAGTAGTCAATATTACCTTTGTTAGTTTTTGTTAGCATTGTAGAATCAAGAGTTCTTCCCCCAGAGACCTCCATGATCTCCTCCCTAAGTGTCTTCTGCCACTCTGGATGGAGAGCTAGCAGGAACAAGGTCCAAGTGAGGGCGAGGGAAGTGGTCTCATGGCCAGCGAAGAAGAAGGTCTTGCACTCATCAACAAGCTCTCTAGTGGTGAGCTTCCTCTCGAGTCGAGCAGCACTTGATTGCTGGCAAGCAAGAGGCCAAGGAGGTCATGATGAGTGGTCTTGGATTGATCATCACCTTTTTCTTTCGTCCGAGAGCTGATGATCGAGAGGAGGAGCTGATCTATTTCTTCGCCGAGCTTTTGTGCCTCATGGGTCTTCTTGGGGTGAAGAAACTTGCTGAAAGGGACTCCGACAAGGCGTTTTGATTTGAAGAGCATTGCCTGCATGGCCTGCAACTTCTTGAACACTAGCCTCCCGTGTTCATTGCTTATGCCAAAGGAAATGCTGGCTATTATTTCAGCTGCGTTTTCTCTGTTACATCTTTCTGTATATCAATCTCATGCTGGCCCATGGAGATGCTGCTATCCCATTTCTCCAGCATCTTTGTAGTTGCTTCTGCCATCATGCTTATCATGGCCTGCGATAAATTAAAGAGAAACAAGTTGTTGAATTCAATTGAATTGAATTGATCTCCAGTTGGTCGAATAAATTTTTGAGTTATAAAGAGATTAAAAAGAGATTAAAAATAGACATACATTCAAGTTGGTCATGGAAAATGCTGGTGCATGCATGATATTCCTGTGATGAAACCAATCTTCACCTTCAATCATAACCAATCCGTTTTCCAAACATCGGCTTCCTATCGTGCTTGAACACATTAGGCTTCCCCCATTTCTTGCCCAAAGCACCCGAAGTCGCTTGTTTGAGGAACTCAGGGTCGGCCGACGTACAAGAATGGCTCAGTCCCAAGCCAGTATATGAAGACTCTACCTGCACATATGCACACAATATATTTTAGTTATGTTTGTGTATAGACATATATAGACTTAGTGAACATCACTCCTAAGTTGACATGCATGCATGCAACTCACCATATGTTTTCCTCCACAAAGCAAAGTAAGGGAACACTATGGAGTGGATGCATGAGTGATGGAGTTTAGAGATGAAGTAATTTCACTCCTCTTGCTCATTTCCTTCAAGTTGCCTAGAGGGAACAAAGGTGGAGGACCAGTGAGGCCATTGCTTTGTAGCCTAACCTTCGTCCTCAATGGAATGAGCCAAAGTATCGAAATCGCTCCGAAGAGGAGGAAGAAGAGGAGGATGGCTCCCATTGCCATGCCCAAAGCTTGCATGGATTGAAAGGTTGTGTAGGCCACTGACATTGCTGAAATCTTGAAGCTATAATGTTCAGTTTGTATGAAATATGAATGAAGAAGAAGAAGAAGCCTCCTCTACTTATAGTAGAGCCAAGCCTCATGTTTGTCTATGTTCAAGGGGTTGGAACTTTTGACCATTGAAAGTCAAGAAATGAGAATAACCCCTCACAAATTCTGCGGCCCCCTTTGAACAATTAATGCTTCTCTATTCTGACCACCCAACTTGCCCCCGTTCACAAGATGCGGGGCCTACATGATTGGGTGCCCAGGGGGTCAGTAAGAGGTTGTGGCCGGTGACCAGATTAGATTAAGGTAACTGGCGGGCCAGGCACACATTAAATTTGGCACAAGTCTTTAGTGTGGCTCACGCGCATGAACCGAATCTCTTGCGTGGTCTTCAGCCACTCAGATTAAAAGTGATTCTAGAATTAATTGGACTGATTTTTTTTGTTAAATTTATTCTCAATCTTATAGAATCATCTTCTTGATATGATTCTTTATGTTTTCCATGGTCGGTGCTTACCTCAATAAATTTTTACCGTGCATGTTCGTCATAGGTAAAGTGAGAGAAATTTCAGTTCGAATCTGTCATTTGTTCATAAAAAAGATAGAATTATAAATAATTCTACGTATGTTAATGATTACAAACACAATCAAAGTTATCACCATGGTCAAGCTAGGGCATGCATGGGTTGACCATATAGAACTTTGAATCATGGAATCCCATTCAAGAATGGTTAAACATATTAAAACAAGGCTATTTGAAAGCTGACCCTTTTAGTTGAAATTGAAGGTTGGAACTCAAGCTATTACATGACTTAAATGTGAAAGTTGCAAATAAATATAAGAAATTGTGTTTGGACAGAAGAGAAGAGCCATGAAATTGTTACTATGAAAGAAAAAAAAGAGGATTTGAACGGGTTGTTACCAAGACAAGAGGAGTTGTTAGCTAGCAACAATTTTTCTCGAGTTCATGGCTTGGGAGCTGACATTTTATTCTTCTTCATTTGACTACAAATTTTAAAATTAAAGCATTGTCTAGTGCTTGTAGACTTGTTCATTGGGTTGTGATGCAATGATTTTTTTCCTTCTGAAATTATTCACCTTATAATTTGTGCTTTACACTACTTATCTTTTGTAGTTCTATGTACTACACTAGATAAAGCCATCTTCCTAAACTATTTGATATTGTCTATTTAAAAATTTTGTAGGCATGAGAAAACATACGGTCTAACTACTTCCGCAGTATCTTTCTTCTACATCCTACAGTGACGTCACTCAGAATGCTTGCGTGGAGCTGCGCGAACTTTTGAGGACACGTGGCCTGGTTTCATTGCATCGTAGTAGGATGTGTTGTGTTCGGCTTTGAGCAGCGGATCAGAGGCCCATGCCGGCGGCAGTCATTTATTACCGCGTAAATGGGAAAAACCCGCAAGTTTCCGCGCCGCTCGTTGCCAGGTCGCGTCGGGCGTGGTGCACGAGGCCGAAGCTCTCTTGTGGTGACAGGCCATTTCCGCTCAAATCGGAACACCCAGTCCCCCGCCACCCCCTGTGGGGTGGGCCCATTCACCCCTTCGAATGTGAAATAGCTGGGCGCACTATTTGTCATGCCCTGGGCTTAAAGTTAACATCACAATCATCATCATCAACATTATATTATTATTATTTTTTTTTATTATTTTGCTAGAAAACTCAACCATTAACGAAATTCATTAGATCATCTAGTGAGCAAATCAGAGCATGACCTGGGCCATATCGGGAGGAGAAGAAATGTCTGCGAGGCGATATTAGTAGCGGTGACAATGAGAACATATCCACTAACTAACACAGGCCCAACTGATTGGACAAACGCGAGAACAAGCGTAAAGTTAGATGGAATTAGAAAAGTTTTATGTTGATTTCATAGTTCATGGTGGCACACAAATGGGGTGTAAATGAGTCTGATCCATGTCATATCCGTACTTAAACCCGATAATGAATTTGAACTCAGATTGGGGATCAGATTGGAATCTCTTCTTTCTTATCGAATTCGGGTCGGATTCGAATTTTAAATAGATATGTTCTCTTTTCAAGCAAAGTCATTTTTTAAAGTGTATTTCAATTTAGCAGAAGTAAGTTGAAAATTTTATATTTTATTTTTATAATAATATGATGAAAGTTCTCATTTTTATAATCTTATCAATTCAAATATATGTAATGTATGAGATGAGTACCATATTTTATAACATTTATTTTCTTTTCAGATTTGTTTTCGGGTTTGGGTTTAAAGAGTCACACCCGACCGCCCTATCGGATAACGATTTCAGGTCTAATTATAGATCCAAACCTAACCCCGTTTTTAAACAATCGGATCGGGTTATCGAGTTTTCAGGCACCGTTTACAGCCCTATTTACAATACCTAACATCGGCAATACAGCCGTTAAATATCTGATAAAGGAATAGCATGAATAACACGCCTTCCTCCCTTTTTAAATGAAGAGGTTTGGAACAACAAATAGGTGCATGTATGGATCGCGACGGTGTTGCCTTTAACATATTAGTAAGAAAGAGGAAACGATGAAAATTGATTAAAGATGAAATGCAAGAATTTGAAGAAAGTAGTGATTTTAGCCTCACACTAGAAAGAGCTTGTATGGATTGGCTTCAAGAATCAATGCGCTGGCCGTTTGCATTCATTCATCTTTTCACCTTATTTTGAAGGGAAAAAACAAACAAATGTTATTATTTTGATGATTTGTTTGTGAAGAATGAGAAAAATTCTTTTCTACTTTCAGTTTATATAAGTTCCACCATAAAGGGGTCCATGTATTTGCAAATTGAAAAAGGTTTGTTGCAAAGAACTTGTTGGTTCTGACAACTAATCGAGATCGATCGATCTACCTGGTCAGGTCGTGAAAATTAGGTTGGAGGTTTTCCTTCCGTTCAATAAAATGTTCTTTAATTACAGAACTACCTTTCAATTCTTTTTCTTATTAATTAAAAACCAATTAGACTAGTATTAGTCACTCTCAATATATAATTAATATATTAATCGTAGTATTTATGAAAATATATATTCCAGCATAACTCTTGTAAAAAGAATGTACGCATATAGTGAATCTCTTTAAGACATTACGTCCACCGCTATGGTGCCAAGGGTTGCTGGACGCTACCTGTAAAAGGAGGGAGAGAGAATAATTTATATCGCTGCGCGCGCGGGCAGTTTTTTTCCAATGCGCACGAAACTCCAACTATTCAAAAGGCATGCCCTTAGTTCCTATATTTTCATATTTAAACCCCTCAACTTTTCACACCATATCCAATATGGGACTAAAGAAATTTTATATATTTTAGTCCCCTTTAATTATTGAATTAGGTTAATTTCCGACAATATCTCATTCATTTGGAAACCGAATTGAACATGTGAGTATACCACGTTCATCCTCAATGGAAGGAGAACACACTCCAACCATCATCCGTGCATTTCTAGTAATGAATTATGCCTGAATTCGCTCAAAGATTCACTTGAAATTTTCTTCGTTCCAATAATTCCCCACAATGAATGGTGATTCAAGAAATAACACACTATGAGACTAACTCTATAGTGAAAGGTACTTTAATAAAAAAACAACATCAGGATAGGTGAATTAGGTCCTTGAACCTTCCATACTGAAACCTTATGGGAGTTACTGGCCAATGAACGTATTGATTAACTAAGGTTCGAAACTTGTATATAACGTAAGCCTAGACACAACCGTCATAGACATAACAACGTTAGGCAGTTACTCTTAAATGGAGTTATCTCTCAGTTGACTTTGTGGCATCAAAAGATAGCTTAACGAATCCGTTCACTAAAGATTTGAGTGGAGAGCGTATAAACTGCGCATCGAGGGAATGAAGCTAAAAGCCTAACCATACCGAGTCAGCTTAATAGAAACCTCACTTAGCGACTGGAGATTCTACAAATAATTTCAAAAAAAAAACTAGTTATGATTGACTCTACGAGTAAGCACTGAGGAGCATGACTCCAACTCATTCCTATGGTGCACCCAAGTGCTTTCTACAAAAAAGATTGTTGGAAACTTAAAATTAACCAAGTGAGTTTTTAAAAAAATTGAGCTAAATTTAGGCGTGATCTGTTGCTAGAATCACATGGGTGATGGTTAGAAGTGTTTTTCCTTCCATTTAGGATGAACGTGGTATATTCACATGTTCAAATCTGTTTCTAAATGAATGAGATATTCAAGTTGAAACTCGGCTTGATTTAATAATAGCTTAAGGGACAAAAAAGAGTGAAAGCTTTAGTTAGTCGACATTGAACTGGTATGTAATAAAATGTGTCTGTTTTGCGAATATGTGTCTATTCAGAATGGTTGCACCGTTCCGATTGAATGGATGTCTGTTCGAAAAAGTTGCGCCCATTCCAACCAAATGGATATCTCTGTTCGGA